>PHWZ01000060.1:0-120331 GCA_004379285.1 Botryotinia calthae
AGGGGGAAGGGGGAAGGGGGAAGGGGACAAGGGGGCCTTTTGGGACAACGGTAAAGCATGTTGTAAGTTCTATAATAGTATCCTTCGGAATTGTGTAAGAGGTGCACGAATGGAAGGCGTGTTCAAATTTCAACCTTCATACCTTGATATCAATCACAGATAGAATAATATAATGTAAGAATGAATACAGGTAGTATTGGGTTCTTAGGTTTCGGCTTGACTTGCTTGATAATTTATTTTATTTTTAATTGGCTCATAGGAAAAGAGAACTGAGAACTTTACTTGTCCTACTCCGTCCTTTACCAAGGATCTTCATCGTTATGGTATTGTCATATTATCACATCAACAGGCGAAAAACCTCAATTCTCCAGTTTTTTGGAGTCCACGCAGCAATGTAATGAATGTGCTACAGAGCACTCAACTGAAATTGACTTTGACACCATGTATGGTTAGCACCGAGGGTCTAGGCAAGATAGGACAATCGGCATCTGTCTGGTCTGGTACTTGCTGCATACGAGAAGAATTCGTCATCTATTAAGTTTTTTCTCGAAACTGGCTGTAACTTGTTGGAGAGAAGAACTATTAGATCTTCCGGGACAATTTTGAATTGTATGGAATGTGTACGAAAGAAGCTATCGTATCTAGGTAAAATACCTTGCCGTTGCCGGTCCTTTTCCAATTTCCAACCGAATCAAATCCTGGTGTGGTCCTTTTTCTTGCTTGGTGGATGGCTCACTGCAGATGAGTGGCCACAAGCGCCATAGACCGTTCGTTGCGCTCATTTTAGCGTGGGGAGAGTGGGATTGGCATTTGGCAACTCTACATTGATTGTAGAATTGTTGAACACTTGTCTGGGATCATTTTCATACACACCCCAGTGTGATAAGGTCCGGCTTCTTTCCTTCAGCTTGCCAGTTGAAAGTGGGAAGGAACCCCAAGGAAGTGAAAGGAAGTGAAAGGCAAACAGAAACCAAAATCGTTCGAATACGCATTTTACCTCGTACGGTCAAACCTGGTAAGCCCTAATGATCAAGTTTCAATCTATCTCGCATGCCCTGCAACACTATCGATCGACTGATAACTGGCTACCTATTGGAATGATTAATGGTACATCGGAATGCAAGTCTACACAAGTACGCTCGGTCTACAACTCGGTCTACCAGTCTGTTTGGTACAGTATCGTTGCTCTGTATGGTAGCACCCCTTATGTCTAGACTTTGGGATGCGACGGTTGCGGAAGTCGCCCCCCTTTCCAATCCTACACTATCTGGAAAAAGAACCCTCGGCATACCCAAGATAATTATCACATATACTTTCTTGGGTGCGGGTACTGCCAATGGGATAAGATGCTCACCATTTCCAACATGGAATCGTTTCGAATACGGTATCAATAATGTTAGACCAGGCTGAGGAACGCCGACAAGGAATTTGGACTCGAACATTATGCACTCAGATACCCGGCAAAATTCCACGACATCACGGAATTAGCGTTTGATTCTTGCAATTCTAAGACTGCTAAGCTACCGGCCACCCACTTCGTATACCCATATCATGGCATCTTGTGGCTGTACTATAATATCATGCCCACGTAATATATTGTAAAGATACAGAACCGCAGAAATGGGCGATCTGCTCGGTCAGCTTGTTCGACGTCGCATGCACAGATGCTTGCCCGTTGTGTTTATGATTACTAGCAAGAAAAAAAACGACAAGTCATTCGTGTTCTTTACCGGCTGTGCTTGCTTTCTGGCTACTCATCAACCAACTTTTACCTTCCAGCGTTACACCACCACTTGAACAATCTGTCATGCTACTCCTTTAAGCCCCCCACCGAACAACACGGCAAACTAGATTTATCTTTCCCGTCTTTTCCTGCTGCTAAGACCTACCTAGGCTTTCCAAAGATTACAACCAAACTCACCGGTCATATGCAGACAAGCTGTCCTTGAAAGTTGGCTGATCTTAAAGGAAGGAATACAAGCCTGCTCGGTAGGTTCAGCATGTCCTCCGGTGTGCAAAGGACCCCCTGTCGCTACTGCATCTAATCAATGCAAAAGGCCGCACACCCAACATCAGGTAACATCTCCAGGTTGAAAACTGGATCCCTCATTAGCAATTCATCAGCAATTTGAATTTGCAATTAACACATGTCTACCAACCATCGACGCCAACACTCCTGGATCATTTGATTGAGAATCCATGTTCCACACATATATCACATTACAGTATTTCACCATCTTAGCCGGGTTGCCTCACCTCATGGGATGGATTTTCCAAGTGATAATCTTCCACCTCCCGAGATTCAAACTCGCATTGAGCGATCAGGCCGATGTCTTATATGAATGAAAGACTAAGGGTCTTACTATCACCATGAACACATCAGCAAGAGTCATGATTATATGCGCGTGCCCAGGAAGGTCTCATCGATTGGAACTCAGGTACTCTACGAAAAGAGAGGCCGATTTCTCATCAAATATCCACCAGCCTCGTATATGTTTTTGTGTGAACGGGTAGGTTGCAGAGGAACATCCGGCCAGCCAAAGTCTGCTGTATGTCAAGCAACATACGCCCCGTACCGCCCGTTGCACAAATGATCCCGAAAACCGAAAGTGAAATTGTTCTTGTGGCTAAGATTATGAGAATGGAGGTTGAGATTGCCGCATACCGACAGTTCAATCCGGGAAATACGATGGGTGCCACCATCGTCTTTTAAATTTGACAAGTTTCCAATTCATCCTTATACATTATGCTGAGCCAGCGGGGAATCCGTACTTCACTTGGATCGTAATTCGTGACTTATCATAACGAGCGTACTACTTGAGGTGAAACGATGTTAGGGCGGTTGTATTACTGGCAGTGTCGTTGAAGTTTGATATTGGCCGGTTTTCCCATCAAAAATTCTTCCAAAACGACCATGATCAAGGACATGCTGTAATGGGTAGAATATCTGAATGTCTAATTTCCCCAGTGTGATGACGCTCACGTGAATGTCATATGATTTTACGCCAGTACCAACCTCATGACTAAGGCCAAAAGTTTCTATTTTTGGTCGGTCGAAAGAGTGGTTTCGCCGCCAACGAGAATTAGTTGCCAGGGACATACGAGATTAATCAATGCTATTGGTGCATTCTTCCTCCCCTTGGTCGCAACGACGACTCGCAATCTTTGCATTTCATCACATTATTGCTAGATTAACGTCGACCTGCACAATTACGATCGCTAGTTTTATTTTTGCTACACCACATTCACTTGCTGCAGTTTTGAGATAGTTAATAACCATTCCATCGTGTCCGCGGGCATTCCTCGCGCCCAACAACATTCGACTTCCAACCTCCTTAGAATATCTCTAAATACGTCGAACGACAACAATATACTTCACGATGGGCTTTGGGGACTTTTACTCGATCTGCGAACAAGCAGCGCTTCCATTATGTGCAGAGGTCGGAGCGATAACAACAATCGCGGGAAGTCATGGCATTGAGGCAAATTGTTATTCGCGCAATATTGAACTGGCCAACACGATTATATTTCAAGCAGCCGCATGCTTCGTACACATCGTTGCTTTAATTATGACGGTTATCATGATATTGCACGTTCGGAGTAAATTTACTGCTGTTGGTAGGTCAGGCCGGAGTGTATCTTGAGAGACGAAGAGTGAGTAGAATGATTGAAACTAATGCAACATTTTTCAGGCCGGAAAGAAATCACAACTTTCTTCTACATTTATATGCTCCTCACATTCTTTACCTTGCTTCTCGATGCTGGTGTTATCCCACCTGGGACTGGACCTTACCCATACTTTTCGGCTGTACAAAACGGTCTCACATCGGCCCTTACTGTCTGTTTATTGATTAATGGATTTGTTGGATTTCAATTATATGAAGATGGAACACGAATTTCCGTTTGGCTTCTTCGCTCAATCAGTGCCGCCATGTTCGTCCTTACGTTCCTCGTTTCCCTCGCTACCTACATGTCCTGGGCAGGACTTGGACCCACTCGAACCATTGGGCTCTTCATTGTGCTATACCTACTTTCTGCTATTGAATTAGCTATCTATGGTGTTATGCAAGTAATTCTTGTTGTGAACACTCTCCAGGATCGTTGGCCATTAGGTGAACTCTCTTTCGCCTTTTTCTTCTTCGCTGCAGGACAAGTTGTTCTTTACGCTTTCAGTACCAGCATTTGCAATGCTATCAGCCACTATTTGGATGGATTATTTTTCGCTTCAATTGCCAATCTCCTAGCTGTGATGATGATTTATAAGGTCAGTCCTAGTTCCAAATCTGGATTTACAATTTACTTTTATTAACAACATGAATAGTACTGGGACTCTATCACTAAGGAAGATCTCGAATTTTCAGTTGGTATCAAGCAGAACAACTGGGATGTTAAGGAGCTCCTCGAAGATGAACGAAGAACCACTGTGTATCAAGACGTGGACTATCAACACAGTCCCGGTCACCAACCTCGAAACTCGAACTATGGCGGCTTCAACTATTGAAAAGGCATCTTGCAAAATTGGGAAGTAATTAAAAACTGAATGTAATGGAGGAAGTATAGAGGGGGGTGCTATGGAATAGGATAAGAATATTAGGGTCGACATTGCATTTTATTGCATCACATGAGCAAAGCCAGAAAGCTTGAAGAGGTTTTGAAATCCGGGCGGGCGTTTTATTGGATTGGGCTTTTTTGTATGAATCCATGGGTCTCTTGTATACAGCAAGGGCTGTTTTAATTGTCTTCTTGGTCAATAAAATGACATGGCATGTGAAATGAGCGGAAGGGGTGCGTTTGTTGATTCGGGATTGAAGAGGAAGCGTAGTGGATTTTTGAAGGGGGGGGGAGGTGAGAATGGGAAGTTGGATATGTCTGGGAGGGATGTATATCGATTGGAAATGGGGGAGAATGGGTAACGAAGAAACACAGACGAGGTAGATGGTAGGTAAGGGACGCGACAATAGCTTGTAAAACAAAATGCAACTATAATATATAAATGTATTATCTGCGAATCTTGTTCCCATCCCATACAGTGTGTTTCGGTCCCTCTTTTTTCTTCTTCTCTTTTCCTGGTGGTTCGATATCTGATATCATGGTTGTACTGGTGAGTTGAAAAGATCTATACCCTAAGTGGTTTGCAGGGCTCTTCTGAGGTGATGAGTATTTCCGTGTTAGAATGAGCACTCATCTAGTCAAGACTCTTTTCTTAACCTTTGATGGGTTCACCCATCTCCATTCAGTCATTCATTCAGGTTAAGCTGGCGGAGAATCAAAATATTCAAACTGATCCTCAGATATACATACACTACTAACCCTTTCCACCAAATGTCATCTTGCAAATTGAAATCGAAATCGAATTCGGAATCGGAATTAGTGTTACTACGAGTACTTATCTATATGATATATATAGTTTCTTTAGAAAGATATCGTCTCGGAGGGGGTTTGGAGAGATGTATCGTATTGTGTTGTGTTGATATACTATGATATCCTGTGATGTGATACGGAGCGATATTTCATAATGTAATCATTTGGGAGAGAAAGAAGGGAGAGGAGGGGAATCTTCGGGCACGTCGCGGGCCCCTAGATTTTTGGTGAGTTGAAGGGGGGTGTGGGTGTGGGTGTGGCTTGCTTTGTGTATTGATATTGACATTAGATGTCTATTGGGATGGAGTCTGAGTGGTGATAAGGGTCTAGATATCTATGGGGATGGAAGATACAAAGAGTATATTCTGCTGCACGTGTGGTTGAAATGATTGATTCTTTGGATGTTTGTTCACTTCACAGGGTGGTATTTGTACTGAGGTGTATGTGCAGATGTAGTATATATATTGATAATTGTTATAACATTCTTTCTTGAGTATTTCTATACAAATATTTGACCAACTCCTCTCCACGCATTATATATGTTCGCGTGCAGTAGTCATAACCAATCGCATCCGCCCAACCATACACGCTTTCTCGTGTATTTGAAATCTACCCACTCAAATGATATCCGTATCCGTATCCGTATCCCTATGCACATTTACAGCTCGTCTCTTCTCTTCTCGCTTCTCTTTCTTTTTCCTTACAACTAAACCCTACAACCTAGGTTCCACCATTCCCCTCCATCCAGCCTCCTGTGCAATCATCTCCGCCGCTCTCTCTCCAATTGCCAAAACCGTCAACATAGGATTGATAGTAGTCATAGTTGGGAAAACACCGGCATCCGCCACTCTCACTCCCTTGAGGCCTCTAACCTTCAATTTCTCATCACACACGCTCATCTTGTCCTGCTCACTACCCATCTTGGTAGTTCCAGCTGGGTGATAAACGGTGTGAGCAACTCTTCTTCCGTATTCTGAAAGTTGTTCATCAGTTTGAACTTCTGGGCCGGGTGCTACTTCACGGGTAAGCCAGTTTGAGAAAGGTGCTTTCTTTGCGATTTCACGTGCGGCCTTGAGACCGGCAACAATGGTGGCTTCGTCGTAGCCTTCGGGATCGGTGAAGTAGCGGAAATCAAGGGCGGGTTTTACAGAGGGGTCGGAGGAGGTGAGGTAAATACGTCCTCGGGATCTGGGACGGGGGATGTTGGGAGTCATGCAGAATGCATTTAGAGGGGCGTCGTAGCCTAGACGAGCAGTGTTGAGGCAGAAGGGGATTTGGTAGCAGTGCATCATGATATCTGCAATGGTGCCATCTGGAAGACCTTTGGGGTTGAGTTCTGGGTGAATGTGGTTTTTGGCGGCGTTGGGTAGTTCACGACGAAGGAAAATACCGGCATCACTGTCCATGGTAGTTTGAGGTGGGACAGGGGCATTGAGTTCCCACATGATGATGGATTCGGGGTGGTCGATGAGATTCTCTCCCACACCTGGAAGGTCGTGTACGACGGGAATGTTGAGATCTTTAAGTTGTTGGGCAGGGCCAACTCCAGAGAGGAGCATGAGACGACAGGTATCGACTGCGCCAGCACAGAGGATAGTTTCGGTCTTAGGGGAGACGGTGAGTTTCTCGCCAGATTTCAAGGTTACGTTTACACTCTTGACGGTTTTGCTGGAGTCAAAGTTAAGTTTGCTGACCCAAGCATTGGTGAGGATAGTCAAGTTTGGTCGATTCTCGGCACCGCGGAGAATTGGGTGAATGTAAGCGACAGAAGCCGAACTTCTTCGTCCATCATCTGGGTTATATGATACTGAGAAGAAACCAACACCTTGTTCGAGAGCACCCTTTTCACGAATCTCGTGGTTGAAATCATGGATGATGGGAATGTCCATGGCAGTAGAGCAAGATTCGATCCAATCCTTACAAATTTGATTTCTGTGTCGTGGATGGACGGGGTTAGTTTGGTTGCGGAGGTTATCAATGAGACGCATCATGGTCTTGAATCCCCATCCTTTGCATCCCAAACTCTCCCAAATCTGGCAATCATACTCGAATGGACGGAATGATATCAAAGTGTTGTGAGAAGAGCAACCTCCAAGAACCTTAGCACGTGAGTGTCTAATGTATGAATTTCCTATGTTCTGTCAGCATCAATTCCCATTACTCCCAAGAATCATAATCACCATTTGGTTGTTCTGTAGTTCCGTAATCATAATCCAATTCTCCACCAAGTAAGGTAAGCCATTCTTTGAGTTTCAACACTTTGTCATTATTGAAATCACTTGGACCACCCTCAATCATAAGAATCTTCTTATTTGGTAAGTACTCGGAAAGTCTGCTAGCAATAACACATCCTGCTGTTCCACCTCCAACAATGACATAGTCAAAGTCATTGACTTGAGATGATGATAGGAGATCGGTAGTCATCTTGAATACTTGGTCTTGGGTTGATAGGTTTTGAATGTCCAAAAGGAATGGGTACGATTCTATTCAGAAGCAAAGGATCTAAATAAGAAGCGATGAACGTATTTGTAATAGTAACGTGTGGAAGGTCGCCCTCAGGTAATTTCTATCTAGGGATTGAGATTGATGATATCCTAGTCAAGGAGGGGCTGGAAGTGGATTCCGAATCGAGGTTATTCGGTATAATCGTATAAGGCGGTATCGTAAGAGAATATGGACGATCGAAGAGGGACCCCCTGGGGTTGACTATTGCCAGGTATGCAAAGATATAAAATGATAGATAAAAAAAATTGCCAAGTAGGGAAAGAGGGCGCGTGGTCTTTTGGATAGTTTGACTCGTGAAATGACGGTGAAGACGAATCAAGATGGAATTTATTAGTGAGAGAAAATGGAGAAAAAGATGAGTTAAAAATTAGTTGAAAAAGAAGAGAGAGCAAGATATCTGTCTAACTATCTAGCTAGCTAGCTAGGTAGCCGTAGGAAACTAACTTTCTTCCTAGTGAATGTTTAAAAGTCCTTTACGAAATACCTGGTTGTTTTACCAAGTCACCAAGGATTATCAAATCATCGGGAGCCAAAGATATTAGACATTAGATATTAGACACTGAATATTATTAGACTAAAATGAATACCCGTAGCAAATTTGACTTTTTGATTAAGAGGAGAATGAATGAATCATATCGTAGTAATAGTAATGGGACATAGGAGAGTACCACTCAGGCAGTCAGTCGATCAGTTGAAGGAGATGTCAGATACTCTTTCTTGCCATTTAGGAAATCAATGAAGGTTATCATTAATCATCAGTTAGATACTCTTACCAAAGGATTGAAGTCCTGTACCATAGCAGATGCCTCTACCTATCCTAGCGACCTAACCCATCTCAAACAGTCAAATCATATATCTGAGGTCTGATGTGTGTGAAATCTGGTCTGGCCTGATGGAAGTTGAATGGATGAATGAATTGGTCAATGAATGAATCAATGAATAATGTTCAAAGGAAAACTTTTCTCTGGTGCTCTGATGTTGTTTGATGTATCATGGATTAGACCCTAAGAAGCTTAGTCCTCGTCAGCTTTTCTGGGGGACTGAAACAAGTTGACCAATAATGATATACATTGGCACCCATCTGTTGCAATCTAAGTGAATGTAAAATGCCAAGCCGTTACTTGTATCCTTGTCAATCATCGTCATTACCAAATGAAGTGAGTTTTTCCCTACATACTTCGCACCTCGTACATAATCTTTGTATCTGACTTCAAACAAGTCAAAACTTCACTCATCTACCTGTGCTCGGTAACTCTCTCCAGCTAGATTCTGTCGCTCTATACGATACAACTAGTAGCTACCGTAACCCCCTCGCCTTGTCTTATCGATATCAATACCGACAGATAGCATATCCCCCCCTTTCCTTATCATCTTGCTCCTTCTTATCATCGTCTCCAAAGATTCACCAGCCCTCCCGCTATCTAGATCTATCTACGGAACACGGAGTAAAGGTGGCTGGTCATCAATGACATATAATCGCCTCATCTGCATCTCCAATCCCCCGAGAAGAAGGCGATTTCCCGTATCCAGTATTCCGCTCGCTATCTGACAAACGATTCTCTTTCTGGTCCGACATTCCGCCATACTTGACAATCTCCATGTTGGATATTTTTCATCGTATCCATTTTTTCCCACTCCACACTGCCCACGACTCCCAATTAGTATTGGTGCAAAGGTTTGAATCAAGCCCATTCCAGGAATTCACTTCTTAGCTACCGAAGAATACCGGTATCAAGGGTGTTCGCTTTCTTTTTGCCCCACTAAGGAAATTATTTGCTTCGAGACCCATTCCCTTCTTTACCTCATTGTATAGTATCATCCTAAGGTTTTCATTGGTGAAAGAAGTGAGTGAGCATTGAAACACACTGAATACCAGCAGAAGATCGATTGTCAAAACTTATTATCAAAATGTCTACATACGCAGAACAACAGCTTTACTATGATGGCAAAGTCCAACAAGCAACTTCTAAAGAAACATTCACAACAGTCAACCCCGCAACAGGAAAACCTTTGGCACAAGTACAAAAGGCTTCTCCATCAGATATTGATTCCGCAGTAGCTTCGGCACGCAAAGCATTCCCATCATGGTCCCAGACACCACCAATTGTCCGCTCCCGAATCCTTCTCAAAGCCGTTCAAATACTTCGCGAACGAAACGATGAAATTGCTAAGGTGGAAACACACGATACAGGCAAAGCTTATTCAGAAACCAGCGCAGTCGATGTCGTTACTGGAGCAGATGTGCTAGAATATTTTGCAAACTTAGTCGCAAGTGGGGGAATGAATGGCGAAACTACACAATTGAGACCAGATGCGTGGATATATACCAAAAAGGAAGCTTTGGGCGTATGTGCCGGCATTGGAGCTTGGAACTATCCAATCCAAATTGCTTTGTGGAAATCTGCACCTTGCTTAGCAGCCGGAAACTGTATGATCTACAAACCATCTGAAGTAACCCCATTACATGGCCAAATCCTCGCACAAGTTTATGCAGAAGCTGGAGTACCGCCGGGAGTCTTCAATATCGTACATGGAGATGGATCAGTCGGAGGATACTTGACCACCCATCCAGGTATTGCCAAAGTAAGTTTTACAGGTCAAGTTTCAACAGGTCAAAAAGTTGCTGCTTCAGCAGCTGGCGGCATGAAATATGTCACCATGGAGTTGGGCGGTAAAAGTCCCCTCATTATCCTGCCAGATACCGACCTTGAAAATGCTGTTGATGGAGCCATGATGGCCAACTTCTACTCCACGGGACAAGTCTGCACAAATGGTACCCGAGTTTTCGTACACGACAGTATGAAATCTGCATTCGAGAAACGTCTTCTAGAAAAGATGGAATACATTAGAGCTTTGGAACCAATGGATGCCAACAGTAATTTTGGTCCTCTCGTCTCGGAAATCCATCACAAGAAAGTCCTCAACTATATCCAACACGGAATTGAAAATGATAAAGCAAAGCTCCTCTACGGTGGTCCCGAAAAACCAACCAATATCCCAAGTGGCCATGAATCAGGCTTCTGGGTTCGCCCTACAGTCTTCACAGACTGTACAGATGACATGCTCATCACCCGCGAAGAAATCTTCGGCCCAGTCCTCTGCATCCTCCCATATTCCACCACAGAAGAAGTTATCCGTCGCGCCAATGATACAAAATTAGGATTGGCAGCTGGTGTATTCGGCAAGAATATAAATGAATGTCATGAAGTGATCGGTCAGATAGAAGCTGGTATAACATGGATTAATACATGGGGAGAGAGTCCCGCCGAGATGAGTGTAGGAGGTTGGAAAATGAGTGGAGTAGGTGTTGAGAATGGAAGGAGAGGATTGAATGCCTGGGTCAGAGAGAGAAGTACCTTGGTGCAGAATGGGGGCGGAGAGGTGGGAACGGTTTTTTGTAAATTGTAAATTTGGAGTTGATGGTGCTTAGATATACCTGCATTTGAGGGAGTTGAGGAGGAACGAAAAGGAATTCAAAATGAGAAAGGGGGTTTGTTTCTCTCATGAATCCTAGAATCTAGATAGATTATTGGTTCACATCAATGAACATAGACGTGTCTTGTGACACTAGTCACACAGCACATGCCATTTTGGTAGAATGAAAAGAACATTCTGCATGCCCGTCCGAGGTCAACCAGAGACGAAATCATATGTGGGAATGTCAAGTTGAAAATTCAAGTGTACACATCTCGGGACAAGGGCGAAGAGTGGACAGCACATAGCAAGACTTTGACCTTATGTCAAGGTCAAAGATGTCAAAAGACAAAGATATAAAAAAAAAATTTACATCTACTTTGACAGAACTGTTCTCTCTTTACCTCTCCTTTTTTTTTCCTTCTCTCTTTTTCAACCATTTTCTACAACTCATCGTCAACTTTCTCCAGCCCTCTGAAGTAGCAACTTTTCTGCCAGTGCAAGATGATTGTTATCATATAGCCCTCTGCATGAATATTGCCATTTTTATTCTCCAAGGCAAAAATCGGTCTCCAACATTGTGATAAATATCGAGGACAAATCTCCGTCATTCTCCCAATATTTCTCATGTATGTAATCTTACAAAATGCTCCGCTGCTTTACCTTGAATGTCATGTTCTATGTTCATACATCGTAAGCTCATAATATTCGTCATTCGTAGGTACCAGGTATTCGTTATTCGTCAAGCTGTCTTTTTTTGTTTTGCTTTTTTTCGTGTGTTTTTGGTTGATGGTGCGCTTCCGCTTGGTGATACACAAGGTAAATTTCTCTCGGTAGATAATGTGTTAGCTATTCAGACATTTACTTCGTTATAATCGTACGATTCTTTTGGCGGCTTTTGTTGTATTTTTGCATCTCTGTCGGGGAAAATCAATAAAATCGATCGATCAGGCCTAAGTCATGAGTGCAACAGGTGCGACAAGTGTCAATCGTTGAGCTCTGTTCTCAATCTCTGTGGTGGTATTAGTTTCTTGTTTTGAATATCAGAACCATTCCCAAGTATGTGTGCTCACCTCTTCTCAATGTCCGGTCAGATTCACCCCTCTCGTTATGGAATCCTCTGAGGGAGCCAAGGAGACCACTAGAAAGATAAATTAGCTGGAGGCCGCGAAAAAAGAACAATTGACGGTTTCACGAGGGACATACTTAGGACGAATTTCAGCACCAGGGTGCATCTGTTTGTACCACTGAAGAAAGTGATCAAGTTCTCCTTGCTTGGCAAATTCAATTCTCAACCTCGCACTTTGAATATTGGCAGGGTCGAAATCTTCCTCAGATTCCACCCTATACTCCTTCTTCGATCTCGGCCTATAAATCTCGATTCTGCAGTTGCCCGACTCTCTGTGATAGAAGCCACCAAGAACCCAAGAGTTATCGACCACCAACTTGGGATACTGTGAGGATTTGTCATCAGCGCCATCATAGGGGTGCAAGAATCCATTTTTCGTATGCATCACTTGTAGTCTATAGTTATGGCTGACTTGTTGTCTAGAGTTGTGAATACCTTTCGTGCCAGCCCAGGTAACAGGGTAGCAGCGGGTGGGGGCGCCAGCATCATAAGAAATGTACTCAATAGGAATGAAAGCGAAGGATAGTCGAGTCTCTGCAATGCTAGGCTTGTGGGTAATAGCTACTGGTCGAAATGGCTCTGAGCTGACGGATCTAGTGCCACTGGTTGTTCTTCGCGACGTGCCTACATTACTATGTCTTGGAGTCAAAACCGTTGATCGAATTGCCTCTGCATTACTAGGTCGATGGGCATGCCCTGTCATGCGTGCTGGCTCTGCATTCATAGATTGAACTGTACCGGTCACTCTTGGAGTTGGCTCCTTGATAGTTCCATTCCAAACAAATTGGGAATTTGGGATACCCCGGTCCCTATCTGCACCGCTGGCACTTGAAGGATTGGTTGCGCTTCGGCGTACTTCTCGAACTCTAGACATTTCCTCAGGCTTTTGCCGAATCTGAGTCGGGGCTCTAGTCTTCGAGATCTCTATATCATCATATAAATTGCTCAAATTGGTGTCAGATACCTTTCGTTTTAAGGGAGTGATCTTCTGTCCTTTGCGGTAATCGGCGCGTTGTTTCTCTTCCATGTTCGAGGCATTGTCGGCGAGTCCAGCGCTGAAAAACGTCTTTCTTGGGGCACTAATGAGAGGACTACTAATTTGTAACGACGAGTGACTTCGACGTGCAACCTGCGCAAAAGCAGGAGGAATGTTGCTGAACTCATCGAGAGTGGGGCTATTGACCATAGTTCCCTGTCCCTGTGTATGAGCCGGTTGAAGTCTAGTAGAAACTGAAATTGGTGACACAGAGAAATTTTCAGAGTTTGTTTCGTTCTCCTTGCTAGGGTTGCAATCTTGGTCTGCGGTCTTCGTAGAGGGGAAGCAGGACTTAGTATTAGAACCACAAGGCTTGTCAGAGGCCACATTGAGGAGTTGTGTTGGATCATAAATGCTCAAAGGATCTCGAACCTTCGACACATCATTCATTGAAAGAGTTGTGTTGCTCTTGATCAAGGTAGATGACAAGTCCTTAGTCTTTTGACGCTTAATCGAGTGATCATCATTTGGAGATGGTCTGAACTGAAGGTTTGCACTCAGAGGATAAGAAGCCAGTGAAGCTCTCATCGGTGGAGGAACTCTGGGTTCAAATACTGGAGAATCCACGAAAAGTGACTCATCATCATCTGGGCTTGCCAGAAGATATTGATCCTGAATCACTCTCTCAATTTGACCTACAGGATTCGTTGATTCACCAACGGAACTAGTAGGTGGGGTATCGAAGGCGGCGCCAGTGGCTGTGACAGAGAGTGCAAGATTGAAATCCAACGTGGAAATGGTATTTTCTTCTTTCAAGCTCTTGGACATTCTCTGCAAGATATCTTTGGCTTTTCTCTCAAACTCTTGACTTTGCAAAAGATTCTTGGCATGCAGTTCTTGAAGTCTCTTATAAGATTTGCCGCTCTTCTTGAACAATTCTGTTTCCAGATCTTCTCGCTTCTTGGTATAATCTGCCTCGAGTGCTTGTGACTTTTCCACATATTTCTTGTTGACAACATCGATTTCCAAATTCTGATCTACATCAAGAGCGGCCTTATCACGACGCTTTCGATCTTCCAATTCTGCGACAGCAATATTGTGTTCTTGTAGACTTGCTTGATCTGCTGAGTCATTGTTACTGCCTCTGGAATTGGCTTCGCGCTCATTGAATTCTTGAGCGAGAAGTTGCATCTCCCATTGGTACGGGTTGGTGTTTCCCACTGTGGGTGTGAGTTTTCTGGGTTCCTCCATTTTGAGAGGGAAAGAGGAAGGAACAGGAGGGCGAGACTGAATTTAAATAATAGCAGAAGCTACGAGAAAGTGTGTGCGTTTCTCGTTGTCTTGGACAAGAGCGCCTCAGAAATTGATAATTGCAAAGCAAGTGCGAATGGAATGGTGGAATAATGTACTTCAATTAAAAGAAGAGGGAAGGAATCGGCTTCCCAGAGGAAATAGAAAGAATCCCAAAATCTTTTAATCAATCGATCTTGAATTCTTGTGTTGTGATATTTTAGGAAAAAGGTTGTTGTGGGAGGTTTGTTGATGGGGATATCAAATGGATAATATTTACGCGTGAAAATTGCAAGGAAATTTCTGTTACTGTGGCATCATTTCGAAATTCACTGTCCCCTCTATCAGAATTTTTTAATTGGTTACCTGAAGCTCAAGATTGAAGTAAGTTGAAGTGAATTTTGGGAGACCGAAGTCTCTGATATGTTGATGCCCTGAACTTTATATCATCCCGAACATTCAAGTAGATACCCGGATCTAGGAAGGGTGAACATCTTCTAAATTTTGTCTCGACCTCAAGTCTCCAAGTTGGCCATGATCTCAATCATTGTGGTCATCGTCAAGCTCTGTGAGAATATGCAAACTAGAATCATCGCTGCAAGAAATCCATTCATTCTCTTCGATCCACAACTCCGTTCTTCTTGTTTCTGTGCCACCTTCACCCCACAGTAGATGTTCCAAAAATGTACTTTCTACATTGAAATTTCGGCTCTTACAACTTCATCCTAACAACCTTAAACGGCAAGTCCTCTTCGGTGATCTCATCAAGCCCCGCTGCCGGCACAATCTTTGCGTTTCTACACCATCGTAGTCAGTAATCGTCTCCTAATGAGAATGGAAAACCCACCCAACCACAAACCCCTTTCCCACCTCATAGGCCCTCGCCTTCCCTCTCCCCTTTGCTTCCTTCGTCAACTCCCTCAGTCTCACCTCAAACCCATCTTTGTTGTCAGACCTATGCTCGCCATCTTTACCCTTACCCTTGCCGCCCTCGGTATCCCTACCTAGTATCCCCACCATATTCAGAGGTTCCAATAGCCTCAGTTCATGACTCCAAGCTGGTATTTTTCTAGGCCAGATGATTGTTGCTTTGAGACTTTTAAGCGATTTCATGGACCCAATTATCATCCATGTACGCTCCCAGCGGGGCAGGTCGTTGCTGGAGGATTCGTTATATACTGCATGAGTGAGAAGGTCAGCGAGCTGTTGGGAATGAATAAATGGAAGGGTACAAGGAGGAGGAGGAAAATTTGGGATGATGATAAGATGGGAAGGAAAGGGTCAGGGAGGCTAGTATCTGAAGAAATCAGAATATGCAAATTCAAAAAATTGATTGTGCTTACAGGATGATGTATCAAAGGAGAAATCGAGGGTTACGGAAGTAATCGAATCAAAGCGATGAGGAAGAATCTCGTTACTGAAAGAGATGAAGGCTTCCATGCTGTCGAAATTGAAGGTGTTGGTTGAGTAGAGAAGAAAGATTGCCTCAGAGTAACTATTTTCGTTAGCTTTAGCTTTGCCTCAATCTTTCAATGGCATTCAGATATTTAATCAAAGAAAGGGAAGAGATGAAAGCGAGAGACAGAAGGTAAATGCGAGATAAATATAGAATATAAAACATACATTCGTCTACATACCTGTAGCAACTGAATCAAACCTCCGCTCCCCTCCCAAACTTTCTCATGCTCCCCACTCCCGCCAGGAATCTTCACGCTCCTACATCCCGCAACAATACACGCATCCTCCTCCCTCGTCCCTACATCCGAGTCTCTTTTATCACATTTACAAACAACATGACCCAACTTATTCGTCCTTCTTATGATATGTAGTACTCTCCCTCCAAGTGCCCACTTATAAATCTCCATCCTCACCTCCCACGGCAACATCCCAAAAAATGTACTTCCCCCTTGACCAAAGTATTTCCTCTCCACATGTCCCACCTCATTCCCACCAACCTCAAATCCCATTCCAAAAACCCCCAATCCATAACCCTCACTTGGTGTCAGTGGCCTCTCCTTTCTCTTCGTTCTTTCGCTAACAGGCGCCGGAGGCACGTAAGACTTACTCGCCTTTCCCGTATACCTATGTTGCTCATAAGGCCTCTTGACCGTCTTGTATGGTTTACTTGGTAAGGTTTTTGAAGAACGAGAGCCTGGTAGTGCATCGAGGGCCTTTTGAATGAGATGAGCAGAAAGACGTCTTCGTTCTGGGCCCCAGAGATGGTTTCTAGATGGCGGAAAATGATCGCTAGGTGTGGCTGTCATTTTGGTGTATATTCATATCATATAGTTCTTGTGGTATGTATCTCTAAGAAGCCGACAAAAAGTTTCGCAGTATGATTTACTTACAGATGATAGTGGAAGGCTTTGCATATATTACAAGTAATAAATCAAGTGAGGTTGGCGCCAAGTAATCCATCCCATTCTGTTCGTAGGATAATGGTAAATCGGCACCGGGTTTTATGTTCTCACCGAAGGAGGGAAGGAATGTTACCTTGCATGAACAAATCATTTTGTGATGCGCAACCAGGGATTGACGCACCATCATACTCATTTAGACTCATTGTAAGATCTTACGTCAAATCGTTCCTCAGCTCATCCCCTGGACGTTGTTAGTCGTATATTTGCACAAATCTCTCTCCAGTATTATTCTTATGGAGAATAATGATTGACGATTTGCTTGGCACTTGTATTCCTTATAAGATGACAGAAACACCACCAACAGCACGCTGACACAGTGGGCCTTGGGGTAGGTCAAGCTCTAGACTCGATACGAAAAAGTGAGTACAAAATGTCGATCACGTGATGATGAGACACGATAATTCGCAGGCGTAGCGGTGAAATTCTAGTTTTGAGTGTATGTTTGAGGTAGAAACATCTAATAGGGGTATTACAATGAATGAGTAACACAAGGACAGGAACCGCTTAAACCGAGTTGCGCCGCCCAGCAGGAGAGAATGAAGGCTCAAAGGTTTCGACCAAGGATGATGAAAACACCAATATATAAACTAAAAAGGTATCGGATATCTAAAAACTCGCTCAAAAACAATATTCTTCCACATGTAAGAAAATTCCATTCGCCCCCGTTCCTTTATGCACTGCCCTCTCGTCACTCAACTTGGCTGTTGAATTTCTGACCTTAGCCACCAAACTCTTTCCTCCACAAACTGTTATGGCAGTTTCTCCTCCCGTGACTTCTATTGGCCCTCTGATAAATTGACTAATATCTGGTCTTCCATTCAAATATTTTATATCTCTTTCTCCCCTCTTCGATTTTTCGCTTGATTCCACCTCCGGGTTTTTGGCACAGCAACAACCACCACCAGGTTGCGGAGAATCTCTAGAGACGCGTGATATTTGTTGAGTGGTGACGAGGGATTCTATTTTATCCGAAGTCTTTTCATCGGTATATGATTGACGTTTGGAACTTCGTATAGATATTTCGTCGTCGTTGGCCGTCCCACTGGATCGCGGATTACAGCAGCATCCTCCTGCCTCTGTTGATGAGCCAGATGCAATGGATCTCATCTTTGTATCTTCTTCTTTGTCCTCGTCACTTGATTGATATCCTGCTCTTCCTTCTTCGGCTTTTGAGCTAGTCATTGATGCTCCATCATTCCCAGTGACGGCAATTTTCACAATTAATTGAATACCTTTCTTTTCCGCAAGAGCAAGCGCGCTTCCTAATCTTTTCGTATAAAAATCAATGTGGCTACGCTTGCGGACTATAAGAAGGAATTGAATTCGCTGCACACATGTTGGTGCGGGATTATGGAGGATAGATTCGAGGATAGGGAGGGTATAAGATGCACCAGTGGAAGCAGAGATTAGAAGAATAGTCTCATAGGAGCTCCAGTTCTGCAAGTAAAGTTAATATGGAATCATTAGGTTATTGAGAGTAGAGTGCACATACTGGAGGTACACCGTAAGGACCAGACACAAATGCGGTCAAGATAGCAGTCTTATCGAGACCTTGCATTTTTGATGCATAATTGTGTATTCGTCTCGAAAATCCCTTCTGCGCCCGGATCGCAAGTTGGATCTCATTACAATGACACTTATTCGATGTCTGATACGGACTTGCGATAGTAAAAGGGTGAGTTTCGAGTGGACCGAGCCTCGGAAGCCACAGATAAATATGTTGACCTGCTTTCCATGTGAATGGTGCATCCTTGATGCTGATTATGGTTATACCATCACTCAAAGCCTGTAACTCCGCTTGATGACCAACCCTTTGCATTCCTCTGCAAGCTGCCCCAACAACCTTCACTCTGAAGTTCCTGACAACAAGTAGGATGCCTCTTAAAACCCAGTCAGATGAAATGGCCGCCACAGCAAACCATACATTATACCTAGCATACTCAGGTACGTGAACGTACAGCAGCCACAAAAATACTGCTGCGCAAGCAATATGTTGCAATACGAAGACTTCATAAGCCATCCTTCTCAAAGGACTCAAGGAGCTTAAGAAAGTCCAAAGCAATATACCCCATGCGCCCATTCCATACTTTACCATTGGCATAAGTTTAAGCTCAAAGGCGACAAAGTCTGCTCGGACCCACTCCCGAAAGAAGAAGGCACCATGAACTGTGACAGTGAGGAGTAAGGTCCTCGAAACCCAACGATGAAACCAGTTCAATCTTTCGTGAGAACTTCCAATCAAAGCTCCAATGATGTTCGACTTGGAAGAAAGTAGATAGATAAGCGGAACTTGTGTAACTGAGATCCAGGCGCCCCGAAATCCAATGCGTTCATAGTAGTAGGCATCCTTTATTGTGACGTCGTAGGTCATCATGAAGATCAAGATCGCCCAGTAACAAAGAAGAAGAATAGTGCGGCCTGACGAGGGAGGAGATAACCATGAGAGATAAGGAGTTGAAATATGAATCTGAGGATATGATGATTCTCGAAAAATGGCTGTAGCTGTCGCGTAAATCTCTTGGATTCTGTTGCTAGGTTTGGTGGGATATTTTAGAGAAACTATTTTGCTCCTCCGAAGTCTGTTGGTATGTGTTAGCGATCTAAAATCTCTTCCGATCACTCTTCTTGCTCATGCTCTGGAACCTTTTCCAAAGCGCTTTCATATATCCCTTCGGCGCGAGTTCGTTTGGGATATGGATACTCTATACCCCTCTGACTGCCCACACCCCTCCCATCACAAAGAAATAATATGACGTGGCTTTCTCCTAGGACGAGTTTCCAAACAAGAGACACCGGCAATATTTTCTCAGATCCCCAATAACGAACTCCTCCCACAACCCCAAAGAGAAAGATGAAAATCCACTAACCTATCCCAATCCCTCCACCTCTCAAACCCCCTACACAGCAACACCGCACCCACAAACCCGGCAATAATATACCAATATCCCAAGGCCAACTTCTGATTATAAGGTCTAAACATTATATTCGAACCCATATCCATTCCACCACTCATCCCACTCATAAGTGCGTCCATCTTGTCCTAGATATATCGGATCGGCCTCCACCAAAAAATCCGTAATTCGTGATCGTCTTATCTTCCTCTCCTTCTCTAATGTCGTAGCCTTCCCGGCTTCCGATCCAGCGGAAATAATCTCCTTGAACAAAGTCGACCTCTCCCCTTCCTTAATGATGAGACAAGACGAGAATATGCTGATGGATGATTTCCCCACTTATCGTAACCGGTTTTGAAAGCCCGGATCAATTCAATGAATTTCGATGTTCCCGACAGCCTCTTTTCGCTATCAACCAATCCTGGGTGTTGTATTTCTGCTCTTCTTTCTTTGATCGATAAGAACTCTCGTTTGTAAAATTGTAATGCAACTATGCACCAATGCACCAAAGTCACCAATCTTTTCTTCCCTCACTTCCGTTATCAATTAATCGCCATGAGCCCCAATTTCTCAAGATTAAATCGAAATTAAATATACCCAAAGAGAAAACCAAGTCAATCTTTCACCGTCAGTCAAAGTCAAGAACCAAAATCGAAATGAAGTTCAAAACCAAATAAGTTCAAGCGTTTACTAATTATCAACAGAGGACCCAGACATATGTATGCCAAGCGACTAAACTCGGCTATGATCCTTGCCAAGTGGCTTGAAATGTGCTCAATTGCGCTCGTTTACCATATCTTGCTCATTGAAGAAGGGACGGACCACTTTGGATTCTATCGACGGAGTGTATGAGGAAGGAACCAGAAAACTTGCTCAACCAGTTACGTTTGCGCATTGAACGGGATGTTGGCGTGTTGAAACCTTTCCGAGGTTATGAGTTGTGATTTATGGGGGAATGGAACCGTGAGATGGAGGATGAAGGCGGATGGGACGGATGGGAAGGAGGGGCATAGATATTGTGAGTTTACGATAAGGTTTGGGGAACGGGTAAGTTTATATGCTAGAGCTTGAGTGAGCATGGACAATGAGCACGATACGATGCTATGTAACCGTGTCTGGAATAATCTATGTATCTAATATCTAATATCTACTACCTGCTCGTGTGTACCTGGTGAGGTGTGTGTTTCTGACTCTCTGGTGTCGGATGTCTGATGTCTGATGTCTGATGTCTGATGTCTGATGTCTGATGTCTGATGTCTGATGTCTGATGTCTGATGCACATAATCCCTACTGGGCCGAACACGTAAACGGACACCAGAAACCATCAGAAACATTGGGAAGCAACCACCCGTGTCACCCGTGTCACCCGTGTCACTCGGAGAGATCTTTCTATCCGGAAGTCGAATAGTGGCATACCGTACATATCTGCTTCTTGCCTGTTCTTGGCAAGGGGTCCATTGGCAAGATATTCCTTTGGCATGGCCCGAGCATGGTCCGTCCTCTTACAAACACAATGGCTCGATACGGAATGTGAGCACTTTTTCTTGATATCCAACAGGGTACTCGAGAGAAGATTAAATAACTTGCTCGCCCCCAGGAATTTGGTCATTTGTGAATTGAATTAAGCTTTCCATCAAATAGTCTGTACCTTTTTTAGAGCCTCAAGGAATTTCTTTTCTTACTTCTACCTACTTCCTTCGAATATCCCAAAACTCCTCCAACACCAACAACGAGAACCTCCACACAATGGCACGTTTAACAGCCCTTCTCGGTCTTGCTACCGTTGTCTCCCAATGCTCTGCGCATTTTCTATTGAACCATCCTCCAACCTGTAAGCTCCCCAAGCTCGACGATCGACTTCACAAGAGAAAGAGAAAGAGAAAGAGAAAGCTAACGTTTCTTCAGATGGTTTCAACGATGATGCAGAAGGAACTGCTCCTTGTGGTGGCTTTACCGTTGGTTTTGATAAGAATGTTACCGATTTCCATGTAGATGGAGATTCAATTGCAATGTTAGTCCTCTTCGCAAACAATTGCGTACCATGCATTTGTATCCAGAACAATTCTAACAGAATCGAAATAGGACCTCTACCCACCCAACTACAACATGGTTGTTCAGAGCTACGCTTGGAAATGATACTTCTGCAGCCAACTGGACAGACCTTATCCCATCTGTCCAACAAACTGGTCTCGGTGCTTTCTGCGAACCAACCATTACTGTTCCATCCACATTCGCTGGAAGCCAGGGTGTCATCAATGTTGTCGCTGATGGCCCAGATGGTATGCACACTTCTCTAGCCAAGCCCCCAGATCTTTAATCTCTTTCATGAACTAACTGTACCTCTTTCTCCAGGACTTCTTTACCAATGTGCTGCTGTATCCTTTGTTACCGGATCGGCAACCGCTGCTCCTACTTCATGCAAGAACGCAACCGGTGTATCGGCAAGCTACGCTGCAGATGCAGCCCTCTCCAGCCTTCCCGCATCCGCGACCGCAACCGCATCCGCCAGTGGAACCTCCGGCACCGCTGCTGCAACCAGTTCTAGCGCGGCTGGAGCTTTGACTGTTGGACCTGTGGCATATGGTGCTATGGGATCCTTAATATGGGTTGGAAGCATTGGTGTTGCCAGTTTCGCTGCTTTCTTGTTGTAAATAATGGATGGGATATGATATGAATAACGAATGAACAAATGCGAGCGAGATACGCTGTAAATAGGATTTTATTCCAGATTAATCGAAATTAAAAGAATTAATTAAAATAAACGCAGTGTGGTGCTCGAGGTGATGTTCACAACATATGCACAAAATAAGCCTAGCGGCTCATGCCAATGACTTTGATCTCAAAAGCTTCATCAATTGTGCCGCCAGATCGCCATATTTCCGACTATCACAGATGTAAACACCCTTTAACTTTGCAGTAGGTGGGATAATGATGTAATCTGGTGACAATGCACAACAAAGTCGAGTCATGGTACATCATCATGGTACATCGGGAATATATATTGCATGAGCTTTCATTCATTCTGGGAAGATAATGTAGTCATTCTATATCACTCTGGTAATCTGTCTATTTGACGTCCATATATCCTTCACCCAACAACGCCAGTTCTTGTTTGCATTCAAAATCAAAGTCCAAACATATTGCCATTATCGTAATTCGTGCTCGACTTTAGTAGACCGTTCTCTTGTGATTGTAGAGCGTTCTTTTGTGTTTGTAGAAGGTTTTCTTATGACTAGAGGGCGTTCTCTTGTGCTAGTAGAGGATTCTCTTGTGCCTATAGAATGTTTTCGTGTGCTTTCAGAATGTTCTCTTGTGCTTGTAGACCTTTCTCTTGTGCTTGCAGGGCGTTCTTTTGTGCTAGCAGAGGATTCTTTTGTGCCTATAGAACGTTTTCGTGTGCTTTCAGAACGTTCTTTTGTGCTTGTAGACCTTTCTCTTGTGCTTTCAGGATGTTCTCTTGTGCTTGTAGACCTTTCTCTTGTGTTTGCAGGGCGTTCTTTTGTGCTAGCAGAGGATTCTCTTGTGCCTATAGAATGTTTTCGTATGCTTGTAGACCTTTCTCTTGTGCTTGCAGACCTTTCTCTTATGCTATCAGAATATTCTCTTGTGCTTGTAGTGCGTTCTCTTGTACTTGATTCGTACCACTCATTAGTCGACCACTCCACTATCAGCTTCTTTGCATCTTCAGACAAAGTATAATATCCTGGATTGTCTTTTGGAAAGAACATAGCTAGGACATTATTAGCTTTAAAACTCCAAACCTTGGTAGAGACTTACTCATATGCGCGCTTGTTTCGTCAGCGGCCTTGTCATTAATAGCCTCTCGAAAGAACTCCTTGGCACTAGTTTTTGGTAGATTGCAGAATGTCCTCTGATTCCCAATCACACTTCCCACCAGGCTTCCATCAGCTTTACTCACTGCCTCTTTGCCCAACCGTGTATATAAATTTGCCCAACCAACCTCTAACTCCTTCTCTAAAGTAACCATCCCAGCCACCCTCTTCTTCAACTCTTCACCCTTCATTAGACATCCCACGAACTCGAGATGTGATCCTACCCATGACCACCCTTCCTGAATTTGATCCTTTTTGAAGTACGCAGCTGCACCTCCAGCAGCAATAGCACCTGCTGCTCCGGCATACATTGCTAAAGTTCCCCATTTCTTCCAGGCAGATGCTTCTGCAGGCGGTGGTGCTGGTAGTGCTGCGACCGGTTTCTTTTCCTCTACAGTTTTGTCTACCTCCTTCTCGCCCCATATTGCACCTGCCAGACTACTCACTTGTGCGAAAGCCGATGTAGCTGCATTGTAATGACCTTCAGCACCGTGCGCAACTACACCTGGTGATATGCCCAAGTAAGGAGTATCGAATGCAAGAACGCCCTGAATATATGGGAACATAAAAGCATTTATTGCATCTGTAGTTTCTTTCGAATCTATCACCTTATCGGACGTGACTGACAGTGCAGTATCAGCAGCGACGATTCCTCCCATGGAATGACCAATAAGTATCGTGCGAACAGAAGGGTCGACGGTTGGAGAAGGTGTTCCGTTTTGGACTTCGATATCGATTACCTTTTCTTGAAGCCTGCACAAAATCAATCAGCTTTAGGTTCCAATATTAATTCATGGAGGAACACTACCAATCTCTGAATCTGCTCACACATTCCCCCAAATCTCCACGAGTTTCGTATTGTGGATATGTGATCGCTCGAACCTTAACTTTTGGGAGGCCATGGCTTACGAGAGCTCGAAGATGTTCAGGAAAGGATCCAAAAGTATCGTCTCCTCCTTTAAAGCTGGCTCGAGAATTAGTCTGTGCGACATTAAGAGGAATGACAACATATCTTTCTTACCCGTGAATAAAGCAAAGAAGTATAGTCTTCTTCATATTTGGTCATTGTTGAAGTTGTTCTGTTCTCCATGAGAACTTTGGATTGCACAAACGTGTGTTGATGCAAACTCGCAATGTGACAGGGTGACAGGGTGACAGCGAGCAAGCGGCGGGGCGAGGGTCACAGTATGAATAATCACGGATCATCTTTCCAAACAGAGCGGAGAGAGAGGCTCGAGAGAGGCTCGAGATCAGCCACGTCATATTTCACACTTCAGACTTCACATTAGTTAAATAATTTACACTTCACACTTCACACTTCACACTGCATTTTATAACGATCTCGAATATGATATTAGAAATGATATTAGAAATGATATTGCAATGTAGAGACATAATAAAGGTAACAATTATTTCACACTAATTCTTTCTCGAAAAGATTTACCATTCACCATTTACAGACATTCTCAAGTGCAGTAAAGTTATATGCCGGAATTAAAGATGGCAAGATCCATATCTATCTAGTTCTTGATGTTTTCGGAATATGATACGCAGCACGTCTCTGAACACTCTGAACACATTGAATACATGGTGGTACAAAATTATCTCCTATGCCAGTCGAGACCAAGTACTTCAAATCACAAAAACTTAAATAACCCCTTGGAAAGTGTTCTGATGTCAGGGCATCTTTTGATACACAATTTGATCGCGTCCATGAGGTGCCGGTGTGGTCAAGTTACGTAGAACTATCCTCGTCACGGTTTGGAAAACTCTCATCCAATTCTCAAAGGAATCCGAGAATGTCGCCAGCTACGTAGTCTTTCTCAAAACCAGGGTTGAAAAGCGAGTAAGTTCACCTTGAGACGTGCTGAGGCGATATTCACTCTCAGAATTCTCACCCAACAACTCGGATAAGACACCGACCTGTTAATCTCAAGAGGCCTAGTCTCCAAACCTTGAATTTCTCTCTCCCTCTATTCCTTTGCATAAAATCCAACTCCAGACCGACGACTTTGAAAGTTGACATAATGAGCCACCGAGGTTTGTTTCGGGATGACATGGACTCATTTCGTGAACCTATTGATGAATTGCACTCTCAGATGCGTGAGGAAGTGAGAAGAAGACGTCAGGAGAGGGCTCAACAACGATATCTTGATCGTTCCAAGAAGTTTGAACCTTGGGGACAGGCAGATTTTATGTATCTTGTAAGCTTTCCAAACACCAGATTACAAATGATCACTGCCCAAAACTCATCATATTATAGTCAAAAATTGAGCCGCCAAACTTCTTTTTTGATATTATCTCCTCTTACAAGTCGAGGTCAAAATTCGTGCCACCAACTGAAGACACACTTCGCATCCATGCAGAGCTCAGAACCAAATCAATTGGTGAGAAGCGAAAGAAGATTAATAAGACATGCAACTTCAACATCATCCCGCCCGAAGTCAGGGAACAGATCTTCTGTCTCATTCTCAAGGATTACTTTGCAGATTATCCTGAACGTCAAGTACTCGAGTATCAAAACTGGATCATAGGACCTTGTAAAAAGATCAATATATCAGGAAATTCAGGATTGCCTCTCAAACATCTTCCTGCCTTTGAAATTGCTCTTATCCCGGATCAGAAACTCTATCGAGAGTTCTTTGCGTTGAGAATCAAGCAATGTACAATCGAACTTCGTCCTAGCGTTACATGGAGTCATATCTACAGTTTCCCTTCCGAATTTCAGGTTGCTGATCCACCTGAGGAGATCATGGAGTGGGTAACCGATAGTTCGAAGAGCAGTTTTGAGTATATGGCGTGGGTTTACTTGCAAGAAAAAGAACTTGGACTTCACCCCAACACAAGCAATGAATATCATAATTTGCCTCTACGGGGTTGGCTTTACCAATATCCTTCTCTCTCTAAATTGTCTCCAATAGTGTTGGATAATATTCGTAGTGTTGAGATCATCTTAAGGTTAGTTCTCCCCCCATCTCGACCCAATCTCAAAGTCGAGGGCCTATCTTGGCTATGTCAGACTGAAGAACACTCGAGATTTGGATTGTCCTGAATCCACCTTTTTATTTCAACATGTCATATCGTGCCTTTTGCATGTACGACTCTTCACTTCTAACGCTAACAATGTGCCATTCACAGCACCCATTACCTTGACACACAGTACATTGATAGTGCTGAGCAATGGAACAAACGCTCTGCTCCTACATTCGACGTTCTCAGCTGCGTATTTCTATCTCTCATCCCCTTTCCTCTCCAACCAACCATCTAATTTTCCTCATAGGATCTGAATTATGCTGCCAACCTAGCATCCCTCTCTTACAGTCTGAATCACAATAGTTGGTTTTTTAGAAGCCCATTCGACAAATCCGGCACCCTCTCCACCACCACGGCCCTTCCAATTATTCTCCGCTCTCTCGAGCATTCTCTCGCTGTCGAGACCAAGCAGAGCACCCTAAATACCAACCCTCATTCTTTGATCCCTGCCCCTCTATACCAGCTCACAACGTTCACTATCAAAATTTTCGTTTTCAATCGCCTCTCGAGAGGCTGGGGAGTCAGAAACCGCCAAGAAAAACTTGCTAGCTCGTGTGAAGATGTTGAAATTATAAATAAAGTACTGGCAATTTCTCCAGAGTCAACATGGATAGAGAGGGTACCCGGGATGGAGCCGCGAGGAAATTCTCGGGGAGGGGTAGTTAGCTGTTACCAGCTGGTCTGGGCCGCGGGAACCTGTAGAAAATTGTTGATTTGTGAGAAGAGAGAGAATGAGAAGATAGAGGGTGCGCAATTGGACGGTTAAGTGATACTTTATGATTAATTGTTGCACGAGTTTGTCCTTTCTCACTTGATCGCTTCTTACATTATCATGACAGAACTCATTTCTCGTTATGAAAATTTTCAAGCGTGGCTGAATTTCACATGAGATGGGCATGTAGATACTTATACAAAATAGGTATTATAAAGACCTAATTACAATGACGGCATATAAAATTTACACAACTTTCCGTCACCTAGTGAGTGCTTTGTTCGGGAAAGAATGTTCCCGTGTGTTTCAAAGAAAGACCAATCTTTAAATCCATCTATCTATTAATGCATACAACCGCTACTCACTAATCCAACAATCTGTCACTAACCTTACACGCTCCCTCTCACACTCCTACAGCCTCAAGCCACGCACCCATACAATAATTAAGCAACCCAAAAAGAAAAGACTTTTTCAATTTCTCCCTTCACCTGCTCAGTCTCTTCCCTCCATCTCAAACCAACCACCATATCTCATCTCCCATTGTCTTTAGACCATTACCCGCTAACAACAAGATCATCCACATACAATCCCGGTGAATCGGTGGTCCCGCTATTACAGTAAGAATGTACTGTTAAAGGTACACTCTGCACTCCATCTCCAACATTTCCGGGAGCAGCGAAGAAGAGATAAATCATGCTCCAACCAGGGTAAGTGGAGGAGTTGATGAGGGTAGTGAGAGATGATTGCATGGGGGTTTGAACTAAAGAGAGAGTTAGTGATTTATCTAAGGAGGGGGCGAGGGAACGTAATGCAAAGGAGAACTTACGATAGATGTAGCAATTGGATGATGGATTGATGCTGAGGTTGTTATTTGCTTTCACGTAGCCGGTAAGGAGATAGTTGTACGAGGGACAGGCGGATACAGTTTGGGTTAGAGTGATGTATGAGCTGGCTGAGGATGATGGGAAGAAAAGTAACTCTCTGATGATGGGGGATTGATTGATCAGTAAACATATTCCTTTCGTTCGGCAAAGGGGGGAAACTCACAAACTGGTAGATCCGCTGTGAGGAACGGCTGCAGTGGTGTAACTGGGCGCATTGGGTCCCGTAGCCACTGCTTCAAAAGGCTCGATACCATTTCCATTCTCGAATCCCCCATTGATCAAAGTAGGATGGATAGTGCAGGTTGGAGGTGCAATAGTGGTATATTGTATGACAGTCGTAGTTCCTAGACTAACCACGGTAGTTGGTACTTGAACTGTGGTTATGACGGTCGTTGCAATAGTAGTGGCTTGTGTGAATGTTGATAGAACGGTCGTGGTCTGACCTCCAACTGTACTGATGACGGTTGTGGTTATTGTGATGGATGAAATGGAGGGTAGAGGCGCGGAAGAGGTTACTGTGTATATGCTTGTCGATGTGGCTGCAGAGAAAGGAAGCGATGAAGTTAAGAATGAGGAAGAGGGTAACAAAGTGTATGTGGTGGAAGCTGTGGTGCTGGGAATTAAGCTCGTAGCTGAGGAAGATTCAACTGAAGTGCTAGGTTCGGCGGATCTGGGGGAAGTAAACACAGAACTTTCGCTCGGGACAACACTTCTTGATTCCAAAACTGACGTCGATAACTCCGGAACGCTTGTCGATTCAGAGGAAACTAGCACAGATGATACAGGCATACTGTTTGATGCCGTAGGCGTGACATAGACCGAGGAAGCTTCCGTAGAGACTTCTGAGACGACCGTGGAAGATTCAACTGAGCTCTGAATTACCGAAGAAGGTTCTGAAATAACAGTACTGCTCGAAGTAAAAGCTGGAATTGAAGAGGAAGCTTCCGTAATTATCGAAGAAGGCTCAGATGATGTTACAGGAATAACAAGACTGGTTGATGGAAGTGAAGGTTCAGAAGAGGATGACGAGAATACCGAGCTTTCGGTAGAAGAGAGAGTTCCCAAGAATGATGATGCGAGCGTGGAAGATTCAATTGAAGAGACAGGACCAGGACTTGTGTAAGTAGCAGCTACACTGTTGGATGCTGATGTACTGACTAGAATCTCGGAGCTAGTAGAAGCAGATGTGAAGCCGGGAGTCGAATATACACCACTGCTGGGAGGTGCAGAAGAAGAGAAAATTGGACATTCTGAGGCGGTTACAGTAATAGTCTCCTGGATAGGACATAAAGACCCGGCCGCTTGTCTTTTGCCAAATTTGTAAGCAGCGGAGGATTCAAAGATAGAAAGCGCAACAAGAAAAAATCCCTGGGAAACGAACATGATGTCAAAGTTCAACGATTAAAGATCAGGAAATGATAGACAATGAAAGGCGCAGACTATTCATGAAAGAGCTCCACGAAGGGTTCATGTATAAAGTATTGAGCTCATCCTCAGCTGCGAGACACATACGCAAGAAATCAATAAATCCCTTGATTTTCTTTTATGATTTCGAAAGGTCTCAATAAAGGTGGTGTTTTGAGCTCAAACAGGCATTTCATGCAAGGAACAAAATATGATATCGTGGGAATATCGAATGCTGCGAAACACCAGACGGGCATATGGGCATAGAACCACAAACCCGGTGTTGTGCACTTATTGTAATTCGCGTGACCGCGCCCTTTAGACATCGCTGTCAGGTATTCACAGCGAACTTGTCACTTTAGCCATCTGATATACCTACTATGATTCGAATGTACAAAACTCCATGGGATAATGAGGGATCTGATATTGAAGCATCTACTTTAATTGTTGAGGTAAACTCGTATTGTCCAAATTTACTTTTGGTGAGTAAAGTTGATTATGGGTTTGTCTCAAGCAAGGCAGCCTCACTCCTGAGAGAGGTTATGTGTCTTTCCAGGTTCCGATATTATTACGGGAAATTGCAACTCTAGGCTCACTGCTTCAGTCGTCGGCGGAGAGCCCCAATGTGACCTATTACATTCGATATCAAGATCGGTTATCTTTGCCACAACTTTACTTTTTCCCCCCAAGCCTCGCACAAATTGTGAACTTTCAGCTTTCCTTACCTCTCAACATTCAACCTCCTATCTTGTCAACCCCTTTCATATTGGATGAACGATAGATATGCCTCGCAATCGCAAGAGAGGTGGGATCTTTGACTCCCATGGTTTGCCAAATCCTATCATTGGTGACGTGCCGACTACTGCCAAAACGACTGCTAGCACGAGTACAAGCACCAGACACTTGATTGAATATCCGACGGCACCGAACCGGTCTTCAGGACAAAATGGACATACGCCGAGACAGAGCACGTTGATGCCAAAGCTGGCAGATGGCTTGGCATATAATAATCCAGGGAGACCTCCTTCATTGCAATATATTTCAGCTTTGAAAAGGACGTGCAAATTTATGGCAGAATACTTTGAAAAAAACTCAGTCACATCCCTCTCTCGAGCGGGGCGTGTTAATAGTGATGAGGTATACATTAATAGAAATGGAGATAGAGTTGTATTCACAGAGCCGATAGCAGCATACAAAAGTAACGGTACAGGCAAAACCTTTGGAATCATCCGTCTCGAAGGCGAGGAGGTACAATTTAAAGCAGCAAGTGGTTGGGGAAAGAGGGAGAATGACGATTCGTTACGGGACAACGAATTTTGTTCAGCTGTAAGTTTTCCAAGTTTTGTTAGAGCAATTTTCTATCTTCTAGCTGCAAAGAACCAGACCACAGACAATACCCTTGTTACTCCATACAAGGTGGTGCTAATCTATCGATTTTACAGCAAGTACTGCAATTTTGCAATTATTTGGGCTTTAAACTCCGAAGAAATTGCTGGGACAAGACTGAAATCGGAAGATACGCAGCTTGTCACGTTGAGAAGAAGCTCATACTGATGCTCGTACTGGATCTGATCTACGACCCGGATACCGGCGACATAGCGATGCATAGATTAAAAGAGCTTTGGGAATTACATCCACCCCTTAGAGCCCAGATCTACATCGATAAAGATCCCTGTGAGGGTTGCAGAAACTTTGCTACTATATTAAGGGATTCGACGGGGATCGAGTTCGAAATAATTACTGCAAAAACTCTCGTGGATGCAGAGTGGGTGAAGGTGGATGGGAGAAAGCAGCTCCGGGGGAAGCATACTGCACAAAATGGGCAATCTCAAATAACGAAGTACTCAATGTCCAAGACAAATAGGTCAGGGAAGACGGTAGACTACAACATACCCGAGGTTTCCTCATCTCGGAAAAAGAAATCTGGGGGGAAGCGGAAGAGATTGTTGGATGATGACGACGACTATCATAATGATGAATTATCCATCTTCCACTCCAATGATTTGCAACCAAAGACCAAGATATCGTACAGGCACCCTCGAACTGTCGATCAAGCCAACAAATCGACGTCTAACTTGTCTACTTTTCATTTGAGGAAGCCAACCCCAACCCATAACGCGCAGAAAGATCTTGCTAGCGACATGCACTTGCCCTCAACTAAACGAAGAAGCACAAAAGTGGATACGAAATCCATGAAATCTAGCCTGCCTTTGAGTTCGACAAGATACACTAAAGTGCCTCCACCACGAGGTACAGTAGTGGACCACTATTCTTCGTCAGTAAAGAGTGGCAGGCTGCACGGCCATGCTGTACCTTCTGAGCGATCCCGAATGATAGCGGAGCTTCAGCAGGGAAAAGGGGGTTTACTTTCCAAGCCTGTAGATCACAGCTTGCCAAACCGTCGCAATGTACCATCCATATCTTCACTCGCCCAAACAGAGGTTTGCACAGCATCTGATGATTTAGATTCCGTGAGTTTGAGAAGTTCGAGAACAGTTTCACCAGAGATATCTGCAGGTGCTTTACCTACCCCAGAAATAACGCCTCCGACAAAAAATGCAAGATATTTATCCTCAAAGAGATTTAAGGCGGCGGAGCCTGTCACCCCGTCAAGATCTACCCAGAGCTCATGTAATCGAAACCTGAGCAAAGCTGCAACTTACAGCTCATCATCATCAAAGCAGGTCGATCCTAGAAGCATTGATTTGACCACCCCCGAGCCATCGCCATTGTTAAACATACAAAAATATCGATACACACCACCTTCTAAATCTAGTAAACATCGCTCAGAGAAGAAGGCCGCTCCTATTCCATTTAGGTTGTCCTATGACCTCGATTAGATGTTGATTCAATCTTAATTCTTTATCAAACATGAGGGTACTTAATGTATACTAGACTTTTCATACATGTATACGTTTAGTTATACCATCCATCTAACTGCATTAGTCTAGATGAAATACGTGGTTGTCCAAGGTACTAGATATCGCTTGTTGTAGTAGATGTCAGCGTCGATTGTCTCAGCCCGTCATCTTTCCCTGAATGCAGGAACAGTAATTAAATGATAAATATTTTGCAAAATGTGAGGAATCCCATGCGCTATCCACTATTTTGCTTTGCTTGTAAAATATTGAGCTGGAGATTTGATAATTTGAGCTGATTCGTGAAGGTTGATTGTAAATCGTCGAGATGGGTAATAAAGGAAGATCTGAGACCATCCATTCTTATTTGACCTACTTCATAGGATTTTAAATTATCGAGCTGGCTTATCATAGTCTCGGGGCGCGGTAGTTGACGCTGGGAACCAAGACCTTTCTGGCTTGCATGCATATGTAATGGTACTCGCATACATCCTGGACTCAAGGGGAAAAGTGATGGACTATTACTGGTTGAATTATAAACACCACAACCTCCTCTTGATGACGTTCCTTTGGCTCACTGCCGTGGAGGGTCTTTTCGCTTCGCTCTAGGTCAAACTATTCCTAACCTTACATACACCTACTGAACGACTACGCGCATTATAGAGAGTGGAAGTTGTGATCGTCGCAATTCCAATTCAACATATTTGTAATGAAGTCCGCGATGTATACCAATACCAATACTAACACGAAGTAGACACTCGATAGTAATGCAAACACCTAATGTTCATCAATAGGACTTCACTGTATGAGACACAAAATGAGATCTTTGTGTGTTGTTCCACATATTTTTCGTGCAAGCTGGAAATCCGATCAGCATACTCATACTCCGCACGATGTAAGTACTGTGCTCGCAGAGCAAGTAGCTGGAGTCCACAGCTGAAGGGATTAGGCCAATGGAGACAGAGACTTTTAACACGAGCCAAAAAAGGGAGAATTTAATGGGGAAGGACCACCAAGCTCCATATCAAAATGTCAATCATCAATCAATCCATATCCATGATACTGGGTGAGTCACGTAACAACAATCTCTAATCGCAATCGCACAAAATAGACGCAAGTCTTGAGAAAAATGTGTACACCACCAGTACAAAGCACAAACTTAAAAAACCCTTGAAAGGAGCACTGGAAGAAATAAGCAGAGCCCTCCAGAGTCAGCAACGGACTGTCAGACACCGTTTCCCGAGAAGAGCCACGTTCACGTCTGTCTCATCCATCTGCCATAATCCAAACCCCCCTCTATTGCCCGAGAAAGGAGCATCGATCACTCATTCGAGTACAGCTTCTACAGAGCAGCGTGACAACGTTATTGGCTGTGAGTACTTTGACTACAACCAGAAAGTAAACCCCGATAGGACTTTGCTTTTTTGTCTGGCCCCAAAGCATATTTGGGGCTTCATACAAGAATGGCAGCTTTCTTGCTGTTGCTATCGCTATCGTTATGTTCATTCTTTTCCCCCATTCTTGCTTTACCAAGTAACAGCGTTTCGCCGTTGTTAAACCCCTCTAGCAAACTAATCTTACCAATACAGGCTGTTGCAGCCAGTGCAAGCCGAGTTTACACCAATACAATACAGGGAAAGTTGAGCGCTCGGGATATGGTGCAAATTGCTCTTCTGTGTGGTGTGTTTCCTGCTTTTTGGTATCTGCGAAATGGAAGGAAGAGCAAGGCTTACAATGACACGAAATCACTCAATGGGAGTGCACATGGAACCATTCCTAAACAGAGTATAGATATCAATGGTGAGCTCTGTCGCAACGCCCACCCTTTCTGTAGAAGATGGAATTGCTAGGCAAGATTACTGATTAATTGGATCTTTAGATTCCGAACTTGTCGACCCAGGACTTTTAAAAAAACATTCTGAGATAAGGTCCTACACCACGAGTCGTTTCACATATCCTTCACTACGAATTTTCTTCATCAGACATGCCCAAGCCGATAAGCTACCTACGAAACCTGCCCCACTACCTCTACTAGTTTTCATCCATGGTCTGGGAGGCTCAGTTGCGCAATTCAATCCTCTATTAACAAGCCTTGTGAATTTGGCATCATGTCTTTCAATCGACCTACCAGGCTGTGGCCTTTCTGCATTCGACCCAAAATTACCTTGGGATGCTTATACTGTGGACGCTCTTGCAGAGCTTGTGGGGAAAATCATTGAGGATTATAGGGAAAAGGATACGAAGCAGGGTGTAGTTTTGATAGGACATAGCTTGGGTTGCTCTATAGCCGCCTTACTTGCATCTACAACGTCGCCACAATCAATTGCGCTATCAGAGAACGTGATGGGCCTTGTTGTAAGGAATCAAATCATGTGTAAGGTATACTGTTTCTTACTGATTAAAAATTTAGGCAATATGCCCTCGGGCGGAACCCCCTAGTGAAGACGAGGTTAGTAAGTTTAAGAAGCTACTTTTGGTCCCGAATCTCATTTTTGATCTTTGGCGAAACTGGGATCGCCGAGGTGGCCCTGAGAGTGCCAGTGTGCATAGATTTGTTGGCCCTTCAGCAGATGACGAAACCAAAAGGCTTCAAGAACGATTCAACAGCCAGAGTAAAACTGCAGTATGGAGGAGAATGGCAGCTGGAACTCTACCCGTTTATGAAAACCACATTGCGAAAGGTGGACTTGCGGGCAGAGATGTCTGGAAGGGACTGGATATTCCTGTATTCCTTGTTGCCGGGGCAGCTGATAACATCACAAAGCCTGGGGAGATTGAAAAGATTGCTCAATTTCTTGGAAAGTCTCACCCGGTTCAAATTGACCCCAACGACAAAAGTGAGCCTATTGTTGATGCAGCTGCGCCTGTTGATATGTCGGGGAACAACAAATCTACAAGCAATGATATCAATCCCTCGATTGAAAAGCTGCTCCTCGAAAAGAACCCTGATACAGCTGTGGAATCGCTAGAAGACCCATCGACACCGGACGATAGTGAAAGAACTGAAAATATCCCTCCCCAACCTCTCAGACCGAAGAGGGTCCTAAAAACAACAATTATCCCAGCTCCCGCTTCGCATGCTTTGCTATACATGCCAACCACTGTGAGAACCCTTGCAGGTCTTATATCTGATTTTCTTTGTACCCAAGTGTCACCTCGTTTATCCTTGGGTTGGCAGCTACAATTTCTCTCTACTTCCGGGAAATGGGATGTGAAGAATTTGGCAAAGTGGCAAGCAGTGGCACCTGTATCAGAGCCTATCGCGGGCGTATTCCGAGCCATGAAAACTTTGAGAGAGGTGGATGATAGCCATTGTCCAGAGGTGTTTGTGAAAGATTGGGGTGAGCAAGTCAAGGATATTGTGGATATTAGCCACGAAAGCCCGGTGTACGATCCACGAGGTCTTGAAAAGGGCGGAATACGATACCATAAATTCCCGACTGTATCTAAAATCCCACCCACATCTGACGAGGTTGTCACCTTCATCAATTTGATTGATCGGCTAAGAGACGAGCAGGCGGCAAGAAAGGAAAAGGAAGGAGCTGAGGGTGAGGGTGAGTGGTATGTGGGGGTACACTGTCACTATGGTTTCAACAGAACTGGATATTTCATTGTATGTTATCTGGTGGAAAGGTGTGGGTATGGAGTTCAAGGGGCGATCGATGAGTTCGCTAAGAGAAGACCGAAGGGCATTAAACATGCTCACTTCATGGACCAGCTATTTGTTAGGTACTGCGTGGGGTTAAAAAGAGCGCCCACACTTTAATGCTATAACGGTTAGTAAAGAGGCATTGATTTTGGGTGCATCGAATCAGATGCTGTAAGATGGGAGGGAGTCTTGGATTGTATTGATAAGGCTGGGGAACAGGAATCGCATTTCTTACTGATGTAAATACCTAGTACTGGTATGGTTCGAGGTTTCGCGCAGTCAGGTGGACGGACTTTCGTTACCCTAAAGTCATTATATGGGAGAAGTTCCCTAATTATCAAGCAGCATACTTTTTTATCCAATGCGCACTCAAGCAGATGACAAAGGCGGAACGACAGGAATTTTAGACATGCAACAGAGGCACACACTTTTGATCCCTCATATGACATAGCTACAAGTCATATGCGTGTAGGACTACCGTTTCACGAGGATCAGGGGTCACGGACTAATCTATTGTATGCAGTGTCATGTTACACAGCTTCTGTGGGAATAACATTACACGATTACTTCATCGTAACTCTTCAGCTGTCTGCAAGATGAGCGATGGAAGTGGGATGATGAGAGTGGGTGCTGAGGGCTGGACTGAGGTTACAGTTGTGTTGCGCGAGGTTGATGGGGGATTGATGTTTGATGCGGGCGACGATGCAGTTTCCGAGAGAGCCCCGTGCCAATGGTAGATTTTACTGGAGAAGTGGATGGAAGACTAGTTCACATGTTGAAAAGACGCTTAGCAGGCAACGTCAAATATATGGAATGGGATATTATCTTAAGAGCTGCGGGGAAATAAAGCTGACAAGGAGAAAATGTTTTTTGGGTCGGTAGGAAGAAACATGTTTAGAAAGTACCTAGTACCTTTGAGAATACAATGTGCGTTGAGTTATGGATTTCGAGGAAGCACATCTTTTATAAAGAGTATTCCGCCGATCCTGACCCGACTGATATCTGAGCAAAAACTGCAGCGTTATCTCAAGTCCAAATGAGGATATAAAGAATTCCACTGTATAGGTCAAAACATAGGAGCTGTTCTTGGCAAATGAATATGTGGATCCAGTATGAAAACCAATATGAAAACCAATATGTCGATTCTTCTTCTGAACTAGGGAGACGACTATATCAATTGTATCCGTGGAAGTACATGAATTTTAACTGGTGTACAGGAGAAACTATAGACTACACACAATAGTTCGTGGGTTGGGAGTCTCCCCCGTCCAGATCGTCGTGGAAGACTTCAATTTCAATCCTTTGAGCGGTAAGCTGTAATGAGCTCGAGGTTATCCATGAAGTTTGCAAAATGGACTACTACCACAGCTCTTCCCCGTAAAGAACACACCTCGTATATCAGCTCTGGAGATCCACTAGTGATCCATAGATTTAGAGGATCCTCCTTAATGGGCACCAGTCGGCTGAGTTATCGGAGACCGACTATTGTCCGTCTAGAAGTATTGCCCGTCTAGAAGTATTGCCCGTCTAGAAGTATTGCCCGTCTAGAAGTATTGCCCGTCTAGAAGTATTGCCCGTCTAGAAGTATTGTCCGTCTAGAAGTATTCTCCCGAGTCTCCTTGTGATTTTAAACAAGGGACGTCGGGTGAAGTTAACAATGCATAAATAAGGCTGCAATGTGGATGAGTCTATGGGTCCAACTGGTGGCTTTGAAATGCATAACTTTGCATAATTCACACAAATCTTCCCATTGTAGTGATTTGATTGGTCAATCATTCACTCGTTCCGTTCTCTTACAATTAATCCCTGCATAATTTCGTTCATCGCATGCTTGGGATACCGGTACTTCCAAGATCGCTCTAAGCAGGAAGTTTAATATTCCATTTTCTCTCTCTTGCAGTGTTCAATTGCTGTCGAGATCAAGCTAAGATATCCTCATATTCCTTCTTCAATTTCCTTAATCGATGCCAACAATGTGCACATGAATACGAGCATACAATAAATTGACGTGTTGCGGGGAAACTAAACCTCAACCCGGTTGATACGATGGCTACTGAGGATGTTTCTGTGAATGACGAGTCGCACACGGAGAAAAGAGATGAAACATCCCCTGATCTCGCAAGTGAGAGAGGTGAAGATGATGCGGGACCAATCTCAGATGGAGTCTCGAAAAGAGGTACCGCGCAGACTGAAGTCAAGGGCAAGGAGAAGAAGCCGTCCAAGCTGAAGGGAATATGGGGGAAACTTGGACTCGATGCACCGACATTGATGATGATGTTCAAGTATGATTTGGATCCATTCTCAACCGAAAAGATGCTGATGTACGATCTAGGGGATCCGTAGCTCCCACAATTGCTATTGGCAAGTCAATTGAAGCCCACACTACGTTCCTAACCCTAACTTTTATATAGCTTTCTACGAATCCGATTCCGTTGCTCAAACGTACACAACTTTGGGATATCTGGTAGCCATTATTTGCGTCATTAGTATGCCTATCATGCCAAGGGCCAAATTCTTTCAAACGATGATACTCAACCTGATTGCCGTCTGCATCGGGGCTTCAATTGGACTGTTGGGACTATGGAGCAGCCTTAAAGCACGAGAACATACTTCCACACCAGGAGTGCCACAAGCTTATAATTCATCGCAGGCAGCTGTGTGCGCCATCTGGTTGTTTGCTAACATATGGTTTGCGAATTTGTTACGCGCCAAAAGTCCAGCCTTGAACGTTCCGGTCATTATGTATAGCATATTTTCAAATATTGCTTTCACTTATGGTCCACTTTTCTCTACTGTGGCGTCGGCCGAATCTCTCATCAAGCAGATGATAGAGTCGTTTTTGACTGCCTTTGCTATAAGCACGGCGGTTAATGTGTTTGTTATACCCGTCTCGTGTCGTTTGGTTGTTTTTAAGGGCCAAGCGGGATACATTCAATTGCTTAGGGGCGTTCTCAAGGCTCAGACAACATATTTGCAAAGCCTGGAGGAAAGTGACATGTTCGCTGATCCAGGTGCTGAGAATGGTGATACCCCTGGTGATCCATCTGACGGATCTAACAAAAGCAGTGCAGGATCTTCCCATCCAGCACTGTCTCCGGAGGCTCAGGCCTTGAAGGGAGCAATCGATGCTTTGCGCGGGTTGCATGGAAAACTTTACGGAGATATGCCATTTGGAAAGCGAGAGGTCGCCTGGGGTAAATTGGGTGCTAAGGATATCGACAAGATATTCAACTTGTTCCGGAATATAATGATTCCACTATTGGGAATGAGTACTATCACAGACATTTTCGTACGAATCGGCGAAAGGCGTGGATGGGTCAAATCCACGGGCTCAAAAGATCGTTCTGAGCAATGGGAACACATGCCCTTTCAAAGTAAGACGGAAGAAAAGAGGTTATGGAATGAAGTGATGAAGACTCTCCACGAACCATTTGCTATCGTGACTGCAGTTATGGATCAAGGATTAGAACATGCAGCACTTACTTTGGAGCTTGTTCCTCGACCAAAGAACAAAGCCGCTGGTGATGTTGAGACTGCTGATGCACAATCAAAGCCTGGCGATGCTGGATTTCTCGCCTATATGGAACAGGCTTTGAATGATTTTTATAAGAAGCGCGGAGCAACTTTGAAGAAGTGGGCACATGAAAAAGGTTTGTCTACAGAACAATTCGATGCAAGTAGACCAATTCCTCCTGCAGGTGCACCTGTCAGTGGAGACGAAGCCGCGCATAGAAGAGATCAGCAGCAATTATATCTTATTCTATTCATGGAAAATCTTGTACGTTGTACCAATTCTGCTTGGATAACAATGCTAATCAATCTAGCTTTACACGGCCGGTCTCGCAGTAATTGATTTAGTTCGATTTGCAGATGGAAAAGTGGAAGATGGAACCATGAAGAAGAATCGTCTGATTCTACCAGGTCAACGGCGAGTAAAGAAATGGATTCTTGGCCTTGCAAATGCAGATACGAACGCGGATAGTAACACTCCGGACAATCAAGAGGCAGGTGTAAACAATATCTACTTGGGCTCAGGATTCAATCCTCGGAAAGACCCTGAACATTTACCACCAAAGACTGCTTGGCAACATTTTGGCAATGGACTTAGAACTATCCCGAGGTTTTTAGGAAGCGCGGAATCAGCATTCGGCTTCAGAGTGGCCTGCGCAACCTTGACTTTGGGTGTTGTTGCATTCCTCAAAGACACTCATGTCTTCTTCCAGCAGCAAAGATTAGTTTGGGCTCTGATCATCATTGCAATTGGTACGTCGATCGCCCGGTCTTGAGCCCGTGGAGAAGCTAATTGAAATAGGTATGACGATGACTTCAGGCCAATCGATATTTGGATTTCTGGCTCGTGTTGGGGGAACTGCACTAGCAATGGTCACCTCAATTGTCATCTGGTATATCGTTGATCAAAAGACTCCAGGAGTTATCGTGATGCTTTGGTTTTTTATATTCTTGGAGATGTATCTTTTCTTAAAATTTCCTCGCTTGATACCGGCTTGGCTCGTGTTCATCGTCACCCAAGTATTGATTGTTGGATATGAACTTCAGGTCAGGAAAATTGGAATTGTGGCATCAACCAGTAATGGGCAACCTTATTATCCGTTAGTTATCTACTCCCCTTGAATTGAGACTTTCTAACGTGAGGACAGGATTTATGAGCTTGCACCATATAGACTTGCATGCGTTGCAGGAGGTTCTTTTGTGGCATTCATCTGGACTTTCTTTCCTTACCCGCTCACCGATCGTAGCTGGCTAAGAAAAGATTTGGGAGCAACCCTCTACATCTTGGCGAACTACTACTCAACAGTTCATTCGACTATTCATACTCGAATGCACGGAAGAGAAGGCGATATGACATTGAAGACTAGTCCTGGTCGCCGCCTTGAAAAGGCTAGGCATAGGATGTTTGGAAAGCTTCTCCTGCTTCTACCTTCTTTGCAGCAACACGCTGCTTGGCAGAAGTTTGAGCCTACAATTGGAGGAAAGTTTCCTCGTGAAACTTATGGAAATATCATTCAAAGATGCTCGAAGTAAGTGGCACTGTATTCTGGAGGTGTACGTATGCTAATGACTGATTTTCAGTATCATGGGCTACCTCGCATTGATGTCGTATACAACAAAAGCCTGGTCCAAAGATAATCATACAAATACCGATACTCGTAGCAAATGGCTTCGTGACCTCGCTACTGTCATGGATGAGGTTGAACCTACCAGCCATCAAATAACCTCAACCCTTGCACTACTGTCCGCTGCGATCAGTGCAGGCGTAGCCCTTCCCCCTTTCATCCAACTTCCTCAACCTTACAGCCTGAATCGCCGACTTGAAGCTCTTGATAGTGGTATACTAGATTCGAGACATATCCAGGAGCCGGGATATAGCGCTTATGCTGTTATGCAAGTGGCGAGTTCGTTGGTGACGGATGATTTGGCTAGGCTAGTGGATTGTGTTAAGGAATTAGTGGGGGAGACGGATTTTTCTTTTACAGTCGGGATTAGCGAGGACAGTTCAACTGGGTCCGAGGGAGATGGAAGAAAGGGCAAGAATGACTAGCAATTGTATTTATAGAGGAGATTGGGCAAATACAGTGCTGATCTTTCGCACCGTGGTAACAATTAGCGTGGTTTACAACATAGACGGATAGAAAGGTTCTAGTCACCAGGAATTGGAGATTGGGTATTCTATCACTTATAATACTTAATATAATGAAAGTACTCTTATACATATAAGAAATCTAATAATGTCCGTGAAAAAAATAATACTTTCACTTCCCCTTGGAGTGTAATTCTGGGAGTGAAAGTAGGGATGTGGTTTGATGAAGGAGAAAGCATTAACCCCCTTTCCAAGCCGATCCGGAAAGCTAGGAGTATTTGATTCTCGCTCGCCTCTTCTCGTGCCTTTTGGCAAACTTGTATACACATCTCATTTGACCGTTGCGTTTAATCCCGCCCTCTCTTATCTGACCTCACTCAAAACTCGCTTTACCATGCAACATATTTATTTTCTTACCCGCTCTATCAAAGTCATCGCATAAAATGCTCACCGAGATAACCAGCCCAGTTCACGTGGCACGCACGAACTAGGAAAGGGTAGCGAAGAAAGGACTGGTGAGCAATGAACGGGCGGAGAAAAACTAGCAAACGAACCGACGATCGACCTCATGGAGCTTGTGATAGACGTGAGAGAGTACACGCATATTAACGAGAAGTATAAGCCTTGTTGTCCATCCATTCGAACATGAAAGACTGTGATTCATGATGATATGATGATATGATTGTGGATATGAAAGCGAGATATGTATGTATGTATGTATGTATGTATGTATAATCGAGCATCTTGAGTTATCTAAACTCATTTGAAGGTTTCTTTTTTACACTCACTCACTAGGCGAATATTGTGATGGGAATGATCGGAATCTAAAGCATTGCTTCGTTGTGAATGTAAGTTTTGGAGGCTGGAAACTATCATGTGGTTCAGACACACTGCGATTTATGCCGAGCTAGAGAATTGAGGAATATCTTCTGATCTATGTAACAAAATAGAGCAGTAATGATGACGTGTAAACCGATGGTAAGTAAGATATAGACGTAAAGACATACGATGAATTATAAGAATAGTAGAGCAATGAGGTAGGTTAAATCTTGCCTGCCATTTGGTTTAACTCTGAATGCAAGGAAAAATACCAATAGATACGAAGTCACATTAAGAAGACATATCCGACAGTAATAAATATGGATGTCAGATGTCCAATTAAAAGTATAAAGCCTAAGTGAATTTCCCTACGCCTACGCTCAAATCCCATGCCATATGTCCTGCTCTCCAAATCCCTATGTATAGTATACATGCAAAGTTACGCCTCCCGAATTTCCAAACGCAATCTTATAATACACAAATTCTGAAACTCCCGATCAAACTGATGTACAATGCCGAATTTTCCTCATAATTTAGATCTAACAGCTTCCAGCCTGTACTTTACATCTTGTAAAACTTTAGTAGTGGGTTTCCAATCATCGAATTGCTTCAGCAGTTCTACTGCTTCGTTGTGCAGTTCTGTTTTCACGAATTCTTCTTCGAGAACACCACGCATGATCCAGGGTAAAACGTAGGGATTTGCGTTTGTAGGCGGAGCATACTGGGACATGTGCAAAGGTACGTCGGGAACTGAAGTGGTGGTAAGGGCATGATCCATTGCCATGCTGAGAATATATGTTAACAAAGCAGGGAAAGATTTCTTCGAAAGAAAGGAAGACTTACTCATATACTTTGTCATCGTCATAGAGACGGGAGTGACCACCACCAGTATATAGACTTCCAGCTAGAGGTGCCGATAGTTCACGAATAAGCCCGTGATCTGACACACCAAGATTGCGTAATTTCAAGGCGAAGCCGACTAAGTGGGCAATAAAGTCCGGAGCATGTATGCGTCCATCCACAAATACAGCCCGATAAATATAGGGATGTTCTGCTGGTGAGAAAATGGCGGACTAGGATTCTGTTAGTAATGATATCGACAAAATCGGAAAATATTTTGACATGCCTCAATAGATACGAGTTGGTCGTCAATACTCGCACAAAAAGTTACCCTTACTCCATACTTTAAGACCCGTCGAAGGGCCTTCTCATAATGCTTTGCCACCTCACTTTCGTAATTTGCAAACTCAAAGAGTTCTGTGATCATCTCGTTGAATAATGCTGCTTGATATCCAGTTTGGTGACTTGCAAAAGGGCCTAATGACACACCAGCTAATGATTTGTTAGAGATATTTGTATACCAGGATGATTTCTCGCAACTTACCCATTGCACATACGCCGATTCTCGCTGACGATACTATGCCCTCTTCTATCAGTTTTGCTACAAGCATCAAAGCGACTGGGACGCCCTGTGAATGAGCAGCCACCATGATAAAATCTGCTTTCCTCAATCGATCGGTCCAATTACTGAGCAGTTTCCAAAGCTTATCCACCCTCTCAAATATTTTACCCTCACCATCAAGTGCCACTTTCTCTATTTCACAATCAGGAGAGCCATGTGCATCTGCCCACCGCTTAATAGCAGCCGCTGCATGGTTAGCGAATCTTATCGAAGTTCCACTAGGCTGTCCGATGAGTTTGCGCAAAAGAGGTGCAGGGAATAGACCATGCACACCTATTGCGACTGCATTCTTGATTGTCGGTACTTCCTTCGCCAAAGATACATGCTTCATAGGTTTCTGTCGGCCACGTACAATCAATCGTGTCAATTGTCGTAAGAATGACGGATTTCCCATCAAATGATAAGTACTTTGTACGGACGGTAACAATAGATTGGGCGGCGAGGGGATATGAGAGGGGGTGGTAACTTTTTTCGATGCATCATCTAGTTGTGCACTTGCAGTTTTTTGAGAGATTTCCTCGATATCTACAGGCTTCGGTCGACTTTTCTTGCCGGCCGCTTTTGGCTTTTTGTCACCATTTAACGACTTAGTATCGACGGCTGGAATGGCTTGAACTGGCAGCGGAGGACTTTGAGATTGCTCATCCGAGACTGCTAACTCGCCAGTTTCCCCCTTATTATTATCCTCCAGAGGCTCGGTACCCTTTTTGGTATTGTCGGAGTACCAAAACGCCGATGCCCAACTAGACCCACCAGGTTGCGTTGTAGATCTACTCGGTGTAGATTGTGGAGATTTAGGTGCATCTTTCGATGCATCTTTGATAATTTTGATGGGATTGCTCTCCATGACTTGGGTTAAAACTGGCTCTCTTGGGCCTTCTGCAGGAATTGGAGGTTCAGAGGCTGACCATAAATTGAACCATGACCTCGATGCTGATAATGTTTGTTTCGGAGCTTCCATCGCTTCTTCTGCCATTGCCTGCTCTGGTATAATTGTCTCGTTTGATGGGATTTCTTGAGTATCTTGTTTTTGAGGCTCCTCCACTGCAGGAATAGATTCTATTGACTCCTTTAATGTTTGCGATGGCATGCCTAACCAGCCTAACCAGCCTTGAGATGTGACCGGCTGCTTTGCAGTCTCAGCAATCGGCGAGCTTTTCAAGTTTGTTTCTTTGGGTGTATCTGACTCCTCCAACAACCGGGTTCTTGGAGGTGTTTCTGAATTGTCAACGTCTCGGGCTACATTCTCATCTTTCTTGCTACTTTTCTTATTGTTCGAAGTTTCCCGCGGTGGAACGCTCAGTGTTATTTCCGATGCTGGTTTGCTTTTCCCCGGGTACATTGACAGAGGTCTGGATGTGATTGATGGTTTTCGTTGATCGTGATGGCTCAATTCCGTCGCCATATTCCCGTTCGATGTTATATCAGCTAAGATTGTCTCTTTCACAACCTGTGTAGAAACAGTAGATTTTCGCGGCCAAGTTCCATACCAACTCGCCCTCGATCCGAGCTTTATATTACCTCGTTAGCTTCACTACACCGACACAAACTCGTTTCAACAGCAACGGAACTTGGGCATCTTACTTTTTTGTTAGAAGCTGCCCCATGCTGACCGTTGTGGGTAGTAGTATGTCCCGACTCTGCGGTATTATTTGAGGAAGACGTTGACTGCTCCTTGGAAGGATTTAGTTTTGATCGTTTGCGTGAGGGTAGCATTCCAAGATCGATTACTCCTGACTATTCGGACGACCGGTTTTCAAAATCCTCCAAGGGGCGCGGCTACTTAATGAAATGATTCAAAGCCTCATATCACTGAATAACATATACTACTGCCCCGCGAGTAAAAAGGTTATTTGCCCCGTGCAAGGGTGTTTGGGTTGGTCGTTCTAATAATACTCTGTACGCAGCGGTATCAACAGGAAAATGTGTAAAGACCTTACTGGCGATAGATAAAGTCGAGGATGGAAAACAAAAGGAATTCAATACCGAGGGACCAGTGAAAGCGCGGATGGAGATTAAGTACGTCGGATCGTGAGTGTTCAAACTTAGTTTGGGGTGTTGTACTGTACGTCGGCATGTATCTATGAATTGTGATAACGTTTGGATGTACCTAGCAGTTCTAAATTACCATGTGACTTAATCATTTTGGAGCCAAAGAGCCAAAAAGCAACAACAAGTGCAGTAGCAGAAAAGCTAGAAACCAGAACCTTGGATTCTCTATAAAAACAGCACGCTAAAGAGATTACCTATGGAGATGCTAAGGTATGATGAATATATATGAACATGTATGATCTGAACTATTCCTATTTATATTGTGATTTTCCTGGATGCAACTTACTACATTTAGTTACCCGTCTCCGCCGTACAGACAGGACAGACAGACAGAGTCGGATTAGATGGCAGAGAACCCGGGGGCTGCGTGTTTACCCGAGGTCAGCCCACCAAAAACAAGTGGATGCAGCCTTGCGCCAGCCTTGCGTCAGCCTTATCTAGGTACCAAATGATGCGGAATGTCGGACATTCATTGATCCCTGCAATTTTTTTGGTTCTTGATGGGAAAGAAGAAAAAAAAGTTGTGAAGCTCGAAAGTCGTCGTTCGTTTCCCGTGCGACTTCAATATCTCTTTTCTTAATATTCACAAGCCATTCCTGTCAATTAATAACAATGGCGCCACTTGATAAGAAGAGAAAGACTGGTCCCACCAATGATTCATTTATGCGATCAAAGAAAACTTCAGAGTCTGATGATCGACCTTCGAAACGACCCAGGGCAGAAGAGAAGGAGGGGAAAAGCACATCTACCACCAAAGTACCACCAGCGACTAAAATTTCAAGAGTCAGGGAGGAGGAAGTGGCCTTTCCAAGAGGTGGCGCAAGTGTATTGACCCCATTGGAACACAAGCAAATCCAGATTGATGCTACCAGAGATGTTCTATTTGAACAATATGGTGCCAAATCTTCCAAACCTGACGGGGAAGAACAAGAGGGGGCAGATGCTACAAAAGTAAAGAAGAAGAGCAAGGGAAAAGGCAAGGGCAAAAAGACCGCTCATGATAGCGAAGTTGAAGAAGAGACTGTCAAGATTGAAGGATTGAGTTATAAGGTATGTGTTGCAAACCTCTTAAAACTGTAGTTGACTGCGGCTTACAATTCGCAGAGATTAGTATCGGGCTCTTTAGTTCTTGGCCAGGTGTCCCAGATCAATGCTACAGACATTGCTCTATCACTGCCTAATAACCTGACGGGCTATGTACCCATTACTGCGATCTCGGACAAAGTTACAGAACGGATTGAGGCGATTGCGGCCGCCGAGGAAGATGATGCAGATGATGAAGTCGAGGTGGAGGATATTGATTTGAAGAAAATGTTTTCTCTGGGGCAATACCTGAGGGCATATGTTGTTTCTACCAGCGATGATACAAATACAGCCACACTAGGAAAAGGAAAACGAAGAATCGAATTATCCCTTCGACCACAACATGCTAATAATGGCGTCACTCCACAAAATCTCATCAACAACACCACTTTGATGGCATCTGTCACAAGTGTCGAAGATCACGGTTTAATTATGAACATTGGACTTGAAGATACCGGCATTCGTGGTTTCATGGGCGCAAAAGACATTGGCTACGAAGTAGTATTGGCCGATGTGCAAGAAGGCGCAGTGTTCTTGTGCATGGTCACTGGCCTGAGTTCTAACGGGAAGACGGTCAAATTATGCGCAGATACTCAGAAGATTGGCAACGTGAAGAAATCGAACTATCTCACAGATGCCCCAACGGTTGATGCCTTCCTCCCAGGAACTGCGGTTGAAACCTTGATCGTTGATGTCAACTCCAGAGGCCTTACTGGAAAGGTCATGGGTATGGTGGATGTTACTGCAGATTTGATGCATTCTGGAACTAGTGTCATGAACCAGGAGCTAGAAAAGAAATTCAAGATTGGTGCTAAGGTCAGAGGTAGAGTTATCTGCACCTTTCCAAATTCGGATCCTCAAAAACTTGGTATCTCTCTTCTTGACCATGTTACGTCCTTGTCACAGCAGCAAGCGGGAAAGCCCGGAAACAAAGTAAATCCACTTGACACCCTACCTCTGTCTACCATCGTCGAAGAAGTCACGATCAAGAAAGTCGAATCTGGAGTCGGTCTTTTTGTGGATGTCGGAATCAAAGGGATTCCTGGGTTCGTCCACATCTCTAGAGTCAAGGACGGCAAGATAGAGACATTGGAAGAAACAACGGGGCCATATAAGGTAGGCTCAGTCCACCGTGGTCGTGTCCTTAGTTACAATTCTCTTGATGGTGTATATCTCATTTCTTTGGAGAAAAGTATTCTGGAACAGCCATACTTGCGAATCGAAGATTTGAAGATTGGAGAGGTTGTAAAGGGAAAGGTTGAAAGGCTCATTGTTAATGACAAAGGTGTCGGCGGACTACTGGTTAATTTGGCCGAAAACATCTCTGGACTTGTTCCAGAAACTCACCTGGCAGATATACAATTGCTTCACCCCGAGAAGAAATTTAAGGAAGGAATGGCCGTCACGGCACGTGTTCTCTCTACGGATCCTGGAAAACGACAAATTCGATTAACGCTCAAGAAAACTCTCGTCAATTCCGAGTCACCTGCTTTAGTCTCGTATGATGACATAACTGTCGGGATGCAAAGTCCTGGTACTATTGTGAACATCTTGAATACTGGTGCGGTAGTTCAGTTTTACGGCAATGTTCGAGGGTTTTTGCCCGTCTCAGAAATGAGTGAGGCCTACATACAGGACCCTAACCAACATTTCAAAATTGGACAAGTCGTCAACGTTCATGTTTTGAAGGTCGACCCCGAGGCCAAGAAGTTAACTGTTTCTTGCAAAGATCCTTCCGTCTTTGGGCTAGCACAGCAGAATGCGTTGAAGAACCTCAAAATTGGCGAGATTGTGTCTGCTCTCGTCATAGAAAAGTCCAATGACGACATTTCTGTCGAGATCCAAGGACTTGGGTTGAAAGCGATACTACCTGTCGGTCATCTTACTGATGGATCTGAGAACAAAAGCCGTTCTTCGTTCAAGAACATTCGTGTTGGTCAAGTATTGTCAGATCTTGCTGTACTGGACAAGCTGGAGCAAAAACGTTTGATCGTCTTGACGAATAAACCTGCACTTGTCAAGGCCGCGCAGAATAAGACTTTACTGAGAATGTTCGACGACGTCAAGGAGAAGAAGACAGTACATGGATTCGTTAAAAACATAACATTAACAGCAGTTTTTGTGCAATTTGGAGGCGGTCTTACAGGGCTTTTGCCTAAGAATAAGATACCCGAGAAAAACCTTCGTTTACCAGACTTTGGATTTAAAAAATACCAAACAATAGAGGTTAAGGTTCTCACTGTCGACCATGGACAACGAAGATTTCTTTTATCTATGGCTGATGCTACTTCCGACAAAAAGTCGAATGAGCCTTTAGCCCCTGGTGCCAATCAGGAAGCTGTGAATCCTATCGATGAAACTATCAAGAGTATTGACGACATTACACTTGGTCGCCTTACGAAGGCAAGGGTTTCTTCTGTTAAGGATACCCAAGTAAATGTACAACTTGCCGATAATATCCAAGGTCGAATTGATGTGTCACAAGCTTTTGACTCTTGGTCGGACATAAAATCCAAAAAGCAGCCTCTCAAGACATTCTCGCCGAAACAAATTGTCGATGTTCGTGTTTTAGGAATACACGATGCGCGTAATCATCGTTTCTTACCTATCAGTCACAGATCTGGCAAGACCTTAGTTTTTGAACTATCTGCTAAGCCCAGCGATCAAACTGAGTCTGCACAAGATCCTGTGTCTTTGGACAAAATTAAAGTTGGCTCTTCTTGGTTAGCATTTGTTAATAATGTTGGAGTCGATTGCCTTTGGGTAAACATATCTCCCAACGTGCGTGGTCGTATCAGCGCTCTGGATGTATCAGATGATGTATCATTACTCAAGGACCTAGCAGCAAACTTTCCCGTTGGATCTGCCATTCGGGTTCATGTCAAGGGCGTCGATGTTGAAACAAACCGTCTAGATCTGTCTGCCCGCTCTGGTCAAGATTCCGAAGCCCTTACTTTTGACAAGCTAAGCCAAGGCATGATCGTACCAGGAAAAGTGACCAGAGTCAATGAAAGACAGGTCATGGTACAGCTCACTGATAGCATCTCTGCACCAATAAATCTTACAGACCTCTGCGACGACTATTCAGAAGCTGATCCTTCCAAATACTCTAAGAATGATATCGTTCGTGTTTGCGTTACTGACATCGATGTTCCAAACAAACGCGTTCGATTATCGACTAGAGCATCAAGAGTGATGAATTCGTCAGCGACAGTTCAAGATCCAGAAATCTCATCCATTTCACAATTGAAAGTAAATGACATTGTGCGCGGATTCGTCAAACACGTTGCTGATAAGGGGCTGTTTGTCAACTTGGGGGGTAATGTGACAGCGTACGTTCGAATTTCAGACCTTTCGGACTCTTATATCAAAGACTGGAAATCCGAATTCCAGGTTGACCAATTGGTTAAAGGCAAGGTCACAGTTGTCGACGAAGTTTTGAACCATGTTCAATTGAGTCTTAAGCCTTCTGTTATCGACAAAGATTACGTTGCGCCTTTAACCTTCAACGATATCCAAGTGAACCAAGTTGTTACCGGAAAAATTCGTAAAGTCGAGGATTTTGGTGTCTTTATTGTTGTCGATGGCTCTGCAAATGTGAGCGGCCTTTGTCACCAAAGTGAAATGGCCGAAAAGCGTATCCACGACGTCAAAAAACTGTACTCTGAAGGTGATGCGGTCAAAGCTATCGTATTGAAGATGGACACCGAGAAAAAACGCATCAGTTTCTCTATGAAGGCTTCACACTTCGAGGACGGAAACGAGTCTGACGATGAGAGTGATGATGACGGTGTGGATGGCGTCAAGCTTGACAGCATGGACATCGATGATGATGACGATGACGATGACAGTGAAGGCGGTATTGACCTTGATGATGTGCAAGACCTTGAAAGTGCCGCAGAAGACGGAGATGAAGCCTCGGACTCTGACGAAGAAATGCCTGATGCTGAAGGCGACGTCCCCGCTCTTAGTGCCGGCGGATTTGATTGGTCTGCTGATCTCCTGGACCAGGCTGATGGCCAATCCAATGCAGATTCCGATGACGAAGGCGCCGAAGAGAAACCCAAAAAGAAGAAGAGAAAGGCTGAGATCAAGGTCGATAGAACAGGTGACCTTGATGCCAATGGACCGCAATCTATCAGTGACTTCGAGCGTCTGCTTTTGGGTCAGCCAGACTCTTCCAGTCTCTGGACCCAGTACATGGCTTTCCAGATGCAACTCAGCGAGCTAGGCAAGGCCAGAGAGATTGCTGAGCGCGCCATCAAAACTATCAACATGCGCGAGGAGACTGAGAAGCTTAATATCTGGCTCGCTCTTCTCAATCTGGAGATTGCATACGGAAGTGATGAAACTGTCGAAGCTGTGTTTAAGCGAGCTTGCCAGTACAACGATGCCCAAGAGGTTCACGAGAGATTGGCTAGTATCTATATTCAATCCGGCAAAAACAAGGTAAGGAATACCTCCATATAATCTCAAACATATAAGCTAACAGCCATATAGAAAGCCGACGAACTCTTCCAAGCTCTCACTAAGAAATTCTCACAATCTCCCACCGTGTGGGTCAATTATGCACACTTCCTTTTCAATACTCTCGGGGCCCCTGATCGTGGTCGTGCTCTTCTTCCACGTGCAACTCAGTCTCTTCCTCCACACACTCATCTCCCCTTGACACTCAAATTTGCAGCTCTAGAATTCCGTTCTGAACACGGCTCTCCAGAACGTGGACGCACAATTTTCGAGGGTGTTTTGGCAAAGTGGAGTAAGCGATTGGATATCTGGGGTCAGCTTTTAGATCTGGAAATTAAGGCAGGGGATAAGAGCATTGTTAGGGGTGTGTTTGAACGAGTAGCTCGAATCAAGGGATTAAAACCCAAGGGTGCGATGGGGTGGTTCAAAAGATGGACCGAGTGGGAGGAGGCTAATGGTGACAAAAAGTCACAAGAGAAGGTAAGAGCGATCGCTGAGGAGTGGGTGAGAAATAGGTCTGGGAAGAAGGATGATGAGGAGTGATAGTCATCATGATGAACCAGAAGATACCAAAAAAGCTTTGTACGGGCAATAAATTTCGATTGGGAAGGAAATGAACGGCGTAATGTAAATGTAGCACTAGATCAATTAAGTTTCGTATGTTAAAATAGATCATATGCTTCATTCGATGAATTTCGCAAAGAGACAATGCAGGCTATAAATAAATCCATGCTAAAACTTTACATAGCAGAAGATTCTTTTTCAATGGTGTGTAGAAGCTGGACAGAAAGCTAATGATTCTTTCCATCTGTTCCTTCAAGCTTTCCTGCCTCATTGTTCTGCTGTTCTCGTAAAGCTTGCAGACTTTCGTCCAGAATTGCAATCTCCGCATCAACCTTTAACAGTCTTTCCCCCAACATACCTTCATACTCGTCATCAGATAATTTCTTCCAGGGCACCCATTTCGAATTCATCCAATCATCCCCACTCTTTTTCCTTCCACCTTCTTCCAACCTCAACTCCTCCATCTTTCTCTCGTCCACAGCATCATAGATCTTCTGTCCGACATATCCAGCAGCTCCAAAAACGACAAACCCAGGCAGAATATTCTTTGGGCCACGCAGTATACCTCCAGTAGCACCAGCAAGAGAAGCGGCAAGGGAAGTGGAGAGCGCTTTCTCTCGCGGTGTCGGGTATATAGATGCGGTCCTATAACGGGAAAGAAGGGCAGTACGGGTTCCCCAGAAGGTGGTACCAAGAATGCCCCATTGAATAGAGCTGGCGACGGCGAAGAGAACTGGAGTTCGAGAGACGAGGATACCAGAAAATCCACCAATGATAGTGCCAGAAAGTGCTGAGGGTGCCTGTTAGCTTTGATAGTATCATGAGATTGGAAAGATGACATGATTGCTGTGTATATTGTGCGAGGGGATAGACGAATTGTGCGAAGATTTACACGTGACAATGAGTCGAAAGTGTTGCTGGGGCGTACAAATGTTTCTGTTTCTACAAACAGGAGATAGAGATAGAACGAGACTAGAACATACCAGAAAGGCCACCAAATTGTAGAGCAGGTTTTATAATATCCATCAACTCAGGAGGTAAATCACCCGATTTGGGGCCTTGAGATTGATTGGTGGGAGCCATCGAGGGAGAAGAGTCTTCCTTTACTCTAGGAGTTGTCATGTCGTCTCTGATTTTCCGAAGGGAGCAAGAGTTTGGCTGCATGATACTTGTATGTGAGCTTCTGAGGTCTATATCATGATACTATTGCAATTCGGATGCTCATCTTGTCAATCAACCAACCAATGCTTGGTATGGATAGCCTCTAGTCTTGATTGAAGGGTTGAAAAGAAGAGGATGGACACAAATTTCACCTACATATTTTACTTTGCAATGCCGTGTATGTATCTGACTGAGATATCGAAACTGCGTACCTACTAGTACCTGCCTATGTATGTACGGGACGGGATTGATATCTAGTAGATACTCAACTATTTTATCCTATCAAATGGGAAATAATTTCCTCTTTGGTAGACTCAATATTCAAAAACACGGCTTAACTCTTAAATGTGAATATAAATGTCATCGTTTATACGATTTCGATACAAAAATCCATATAATTGAACAAACGCAAATTCATGAATACAGCACTAAGGAAAGAATTTGCCCCACTAGTTTCGCACAACCCTTGTCAAACTTCGCACTTTTAATAATTCTTCCATTTTGGAATCTAAACCCACCACGAAGAACCTCGACCTCTTCCTACCGATACACAAAAAGATATTCGACAAGCCTCGAATATCCCAAGGACTTCCTAAAACCCAAGTACATACGATCGATTGAAGGGACTTCGTAGTACCTTCAACACTCTGTCTCGGACAACGCGCAAACACTTTTGCGCAGCGTCCTAAGAAAAAAAACCGCAATCATGGGTAAGCGCTCCCCCTCACCAACCTTTCGTCGACTATCGCGACCATGACACTGTCGGTGTGGGTCTCTAATCTATCGAGTATATGATAGCTAATTGTAGTTGTGCCTTAGCTCCTAAGAAGAAGGAACAGCAGAAGATGTCCCTCGGGACCTTCTTGGCTGACGAGAGTATGAAAACACCTACCGTTCTCGCACTCTTTTTCATACTGACATCGATGTAGAGTTGGGATCATGGGCCGATGAGATGGAGGATATGCCAGTTTGTAAGTTGTTCTATTTTTATATTGATGTGAAGCCTTGCTAATTTCTATCTATCACAGCCGGTATGTGAATACAAACACACACATTGATCGTGGCCAATTTCGCAAAAATATGAATACTGATTCTTACAGACTCACGCCCTTCTGGATATGGTGGAAGCAGCAACGACAGACGTACCTATAGCTCTACTACCGGTACTTATGGCAACAATGCTGGAGGTAAATCTCCCTTCACTTTCCTTCAAAATACCATTTTCAATAAATTTATAAGTCTAATTCTCAACAGGTTATTCCGTTCGCGAGGAACTCCCTCTTCCAGATAAGCCACCCTACACTGTTCATCTTGGAAACCTTTCATTCGATGCCACTGTCGGCGATGTTAACGAATTTTTCGTCGGCTGCGAATGTATCAACGTTCGCATCATTGAGGACAAGATGGAGATGAAGCCCAAGGGATTCGGATATGCAGAATTTGGCTCTTTGGAAGGTCTCAAGTCCGCCTTGACTTTGAACCAGACTCAGTTCCAAGGACGTAACATTAGAATCAGTGTTGCTGATCCTCGTAAGTTTGATACTCTCCATGCTTGCGCCATCCACTAAAATATGCTACAGCGAAGGATCGTGGTGACCGTCCAGATGTACGAGAGCTCGGAGACTGGAGTAGAAAGGGACCCCTACCTGATTTACCGGGCCGTGGAGGAGAACGTCGTCCTTCGGACCGAGGATACCAATCTAGCCGTTTTGGCGAGGAAGGTGGCGAGCGTAGAGCCCCCCGTGAGCCCGAAAGCGATGGCAAGGTTCGAGACTTTGGAAACTGGGAACGAAAGGGTCCACTCTCACCCCTTGCCCAACAAGAACGGGCCCCAAGAGAAGGTGGCCGACCACGAACAAACGATGGACCAAGAGCCGAAGGTTTCAGAGACCGCAAAGCTTCACCAGCTGCTTGGGGTGAAGGTAGATCTCAAGGTCAAGGCTCTGGCTCGCAAGACGGATCGAGACCACCCAGACGTGAGTTTCAAGAGCGACCCGTCGCTGAGCGCGCGCCCACCGCCGCCGATCAAGACAATCAATGGCGTAGCAAAATGCGACCTGATCCACCAGCTGCACCAGCTGCATCAGCTGCAAAGTCACCTGTTCTATCCCGTGAAGGGAGCGAGGCTCCAGCTTCTCCAGCTCTTCCATCTGCCCCAGCTGGTGGTAGACCAAGATTGAACCTTGCAAAGCGCACCGTTTCCGAGGCCCCTGCTGACTCGTCCTCGTCATCTGCCGCAGGTGATGCGAAGGCAAGTCCATTTGGAGCTGCTCGTCCAATCGATACTGCCGCCAAGGAGAAGGAAATTGAGGAAAAGCGACAACAGGCCATCAAAGAGAAGAAGGATGCTGATGAAAAGGTCAAGCAGGAGAGAGAGGCTGCAAAGGCTAAGGAGACTGAGGATAACGAGAAGAAAGTCGAGATCCCACAAAGTGAAGGCGAGGAAGCAACAAAGGAAGGAGAGACAATTGAAACCGAGAATGCAAACGGCGAGATTGTTGACGATAAAGCAGTCAAACCAAAAGAGATTGTTAGGGATGCCAAACCAAAACCATCCGATACAGGAGCCTGGAGACGCCCATCTGGACCTAAACCACCCAGGGATGACATTCCAAGAGGACCCAAGGGTAGAGGTGATTATGCACCAAGAGGCTCAAGACACAATGATGGAGGAAGGAACCAAAGACAAAATCCAAATGGTGGTGGACAAAATGCGACTGCACCAACCCAAAACCCTGCTGCTACAACCGAAACTGCAGTCATGGAAGAGGATGGCTGGAGCACAGTATCTAAACCCAAGAAAAATAACCGTGGTGGTAACGCAGGCCAACGTGCTATTGCTTCTTAGATTACAGATTTTGAGAGGCGTCATGTTTTCAAAACATTGACAAACCGGGCGAGCATTCTCGGTGCACTGAGCATAGTTTCATGACTTCCCTGCTCCTACATGGCAAAAAGATTAATTTTCTGATCCTCAATTCTCAGAACGATTTCCTTCGGCGTTGGATTCACATAAATCTTTGTGCCTAGATTTTCATTATGCCCATGTTTAGCCTCACTGGTCCAGAACAATACCACAGACCTACAACATACACAAGGCTTTTCTGGAATTTACTCTACTTTGCTATACTAGTAAAATCTAGATTGAATATGGGCGGTCTTTACACCAATGTTATCTACCTCTTTGGGCGCATGGTGTTATTGACTGACATGTTAGACTATCTGTCATACCATACACTTGGGTCTGTTTGGGTCTATTGTGTGTTGTTTCACTGGTCTGCTCTCCTGTTTTCCAAAAAGTAAGCTTGGGCATACAAAAGTTATCTATCTTTGAGGAATAATGAATGATCCTCACTCTCACAGTCTCCATGTTTGTTTATACAGCCAATTGCATGCTACCACCCTATTATATTTTGACTGCGATTATGGATGCATATCTCTCAACAACCCCATCAGTAAGAAGAAGAATTTGAATGATAACGTGACATGAAATGGCCACGATTCCACAATGATAGAGGTATTCCTTTGTGTTTTTCGCTCATGGTTGTATCTGTGTTTGCACCTTTGAGATTATTTTTGTATATCACTAGGGAATGGAATGAGAAAAGATGTTTACCAAAGTCGTTGTCAGACGTTTGATGTGAAGAACCAACAGAATTTCACCACAATCTAGCAAGTGATATATCTTCTAAATGCCTAGACATGTATGTATGCATACCACAAAAAGCAATTAACAAATGAAGGTGGCACATATTCAGCTTGTGGCAATGGATAAGCGTTATCCAGTGTTGTCCAGTGTTATGTGTTATCCGGTGTTATCCGGGATAGAGTTTTCCCGAATTCCTTTTCCACTCATTCCAGAACAATCTCTCAACAATCCCTTTAAAAGTGCCTTAACGGGAGCTAAAGATGTCTAGTACACAGCAAGTCAGGTCCATGGTCAGTCCACAATCGGGCCAATCCATGGTCTGTTTATCAAGCGTCTTTTCTTGATTCTCAATTCCTGCAAATTCCACACAACATATTGTTTGTCATTCATACCGACCAAGATCCCGAATTATCATTCTGGACTCTAGACTCTATTTGCGGGAACGTCAACACGTGATCACCACTAGTGTAGATCTCTGCATACAACAGCCCTTTGAGTTGTGCGTGCCTGCAAGACTTTATTATTAGTCTTCATTAAATTTACTCTTTCAAGATATACACTACATACACTGCATACACTACATACAATACATACAATACCTACTTCAACTGTCACATCACCCAGCCATTTATACCCATCTTGGAGTTACAGCGAAAATATATTTTAATCCATCATTTTATTATTGTATTTTACAAATCGTCCGGTATTTGTTTATACTTTTGTTCTTATTCTCAAAATCTGCAGGAATGAGCTTGAATTTTGGACTGACCAATATTAAACCTGTGGCACCAAAATTTAAATCCGAAAAGGTTCCAAAACAGAGGCCGACTCTATCTAGTAGGACATCCAGTAATGGCCTTCGAATTGGGACACCTGTATCAAAAGTCACTGATGCTCGTGGCAGACTAGCCGTCCCAAGCCCTCCCCCCGAGGCAGGAAAGAAGAGGAAAGAAAGAGAAATCAGTGGAAGCCGCAACACTAAAAGAAGCACAACTTTAACCCTTCGAAAAAGCCCAAGTCAACAGCCGTTGACGAGTGATAGCGAGGAAGATGATGAAGAAATCGCTGTGTCTTCCAAACGGGCCAAGCCGGAAAACATCGAGCCTGATTTGAAGAGGAATTTGAAGGACAAAAAGGCTTTTTCGACTGAAACCGATAATGCGCAAGGCTCTACATGCAGAATGATCCATGCGGCAGATGTCATGATGACGAAACGCACGGCTAAGAGCGGCGAGAAAGTTTGCGATAGGAAGAAGGAAGACGGCGACGCGGTCCTTCTAAGATATCCCAGTGTCAGTCGCAGAGAAAGGTAATGTCTACCGAATTCAACTTCCAAAATCTGAAGTCAATCTCAGCTAATCAATGCCGTCACCACAGATACCAACTCATCTCCGAAGGCGAAGTTATTGATCCCGCAGGAGAAGATTTGATCAACCCTTATGACGAGATACCGAAAATTGTGGAAATTGTCAAGGATGAATATTTGACCGAGGAACAAGCAGCGGAGTTCGCACATCCGGAAACGGGTATAATTCGAAAAATCAACAAAGCGACGAACAATATCACCTGGACACTTTCCAGCGCAAAAAAGCCCCACGACAAAGAGAAAATGAAGGGGCTGTTGCTTGAGTTCAGGAATGCTGTGGGAGCGTACAATGACGCGCTCAGCACTCTCACCAAAAATGGATCGCTGGCGAAAAATCTAGAAAATAAGCATTCACTGTCGTCTAAGCTTCTCAAAATGGTTCTCCAGCAAGTTTACGACCGAGCAGTGTCTCCCCAAGTTGACTTGACTAATAAATACCAAAATGGCACGGATTATGTTTACGGCGAGCTCACATTCCCGTTCATATCCCGAATCCTCAGGGAGGATACTCGCATGAAATCCGATCAAGTTTTCATAGATCTTGGTTCGGGAGTAGGAAATGTCGTCGTGCATGCCGCGCTACAAGTTGGTTGCGAAAGTTGGGGTTGCGAAATAATGCCTAACTGCTGTAAGCTGGCTTCCTTACAACAGACAGAATTTTCCGCACGCTGTAGGGCTTGGGGCCTCAGCGCCGGGTCAGTCAACCTCGAGGAAGGGAATTTCTTGAATAACGAAAATATTCTCAAAGTTATGAAGAGAGCCGATGTTATCTTGGTTAACAATCAAGTCTTCGCACCTGCTTTGAACCAAAGTCTTGTGAACTTATTCTTGGATTTAAAAGAGGGTTGCAAGATTGTGAGTTTAAAAACTTTCGTGCCTGATGGTCATGTCATAAATTCTTACAATGAACACAATCCCATCAATTTATTGCGAGTCGAAAAAAAGACTTACGCCGAAGGCGACGTTAGTTGGCACTCCAATGGAGGAGATTACTACGTTGCTACGAAGGACAGCACTATCGTAGCTAACTACCACAAAACCCCAAAGGATAGAAAGACACGGGGGAGTCGGGTTAGATGATTTTTGAATTTGAATATAGGGTTTCCTTGCGCAGTTGATACCATTGGGAAGGTTATTATTGGGTACTTGAGCACGAAGCGATATCACAGCGAGGCAGCATAGAGTAGATGTAAGGATAAATGAATGTATTTGTAACACCAATCATTTTTCGTTCATGTTTTACCTATCGGTGATTTCAAAACAGAGTGTGATAAGCTCATCAGTTTCTTGCATCAGGTCCCAAACTTTTTGTTCATTTCATCTGCCTCCCTTCCTTTTTGAGCCATCCACCTGTCAATCAACTCTTTATTCTCCGCTTTTGCCCTTTTCTCATTCTGCTCTGCTATATTAAGCTGCAAATTCAGAGATATCATCTCATCCTGCACATCATGAAACCCCTTGGTCTTGGCTCTCAACTCCTCGTCTCGATCCCTAATTTTCCTTTCCAGAATATTTCGTTCTCGAGTTAAAGTTTCTAACTGTTTGGACACTGAAGCACTTTTGGTACGTAGAGCTTGGAGTGAGGTCTCGGTAGTCTTCAAGCGCGATTGGAAGTGCGAAGAGGAACGGAGTGCTTCCGATAAGGAAGCGCGGAGCTGAAGGACCTCGGATGAGGTTGTGGATTGAGTTTGATTTGCATTTTTGGATATTGCTTTTTGAGATGTGGCGGAAGAAGAGAGGGATGAGGGGTTGGCGGAGGTAGATGGGGCGTCGTGAACAGCTGCAGCTGCAGTTTGAGCCGAGACTTTGTCGAGCAGCTGAGTATCTTTTGCAAGTTGTTAGACTTTAGACAAAGGTCATTTCAGAAGGGGTGCCGTACAAGCGTCTATGAAGGTAGGATCAAAGCGCTGGTAGCTGGTTTGTTCGCGCTCATCACGCTCTTGTAGAGCTTTCATATAATCATCGCGCCAGGAAGTCATTGTGTCGTTCTCTTGGTTCCTGACGTATGAGTTGAGGTTTCATTGCTTTGAAAATGCAGGAAGTTATTCGTCAATAAACAATCATAGAGTGTGATCTCGTTCTGCCTAGAGTAGAGTTTCACAAAAAGTTGAAGTTATGGATATTGAAAGTTGTTGAAGAAAAGTTTAGCCTCATGGTTTCATGTACGAGAATCTGCAAGTGGATGGATATATAAGGAAATTCTCTTGTGCAGTATGCATGTGTGAATGAATGTGTGCTGGTACTGTGGATGAGCTGTAGCCTCTTGTAGTGGGATAGATCTCGATAAGCAAATGCTGATAGGACCAAGCGGCCGGCGCTAGCGGGTTTCCAATGGATGGCTGGATGGCTGAATGGCTGGATGGGGCAAGTTAATGAAGAGGCACGAGGCACGAGGCAAGCACTAAAGCTTAAAGTTACCGATGTAATGTTCATCCTCTTCGATTGACCAAACCTATATTAAACATTACATCAATACATAAATAATTCGAATTCTTGAAAGGAAAAAAGCATCCTTTGCATCACGACCGAAACGCCTCTCCATCCTACGTGCTTACGCTCCTTTTTTGTTTAAGAAAGAGATCGGGGAAAGAGAGAAAGCTAGCGCTTCGTGAGGAAGATTAGATCAAGCACAAGCTAGGCAAAGATGGCTTCACGAAAGAAGGTTTTATTGAAGGTAAGGACTGTTATTGAGGATGTGATGAGTGGCTTGGTGCTGATCTGAGATCCGCAGGTTATTATCCTCGGCGATAGCGGTGTAGGAAAGACGAGTTTGATGAACCAATATGTACGTTGAATACCTACCGGCTATCTTTCAATCGCGACGTATACACCGATACTAGAGACTGATGCTGGATTAGGTCAACAAGAAATTCAGTGCAAGCTACAAGGCGACCATTGGGGCGGATTTCTTGACAAAGGAGGTCCTAGTCGATGATAGATTAGTTACTATGCAGGTGAGGGCTCCGCGCTTTCTATGGCAGCTAGGATGTGGTGGCTGATGATTGGATATAGCTTTGGGATACAGCAGGTCAAGAACGTTTCCAATCGTTAGGGGTCGCATTCTACAGAGGAGCGGATTGCTGTGTCCTTGTCTACGACGTGAACAATTCAAAGAGTTTCGATACATTGGATAGTTGGAGGGATGAATTCCTGATCCAGGCCTCGCCCAGAGATCCAGAAAGCTTTCCGTTTGTAAGTTTGGCAGTTCTACGCGAATCCTATATGGTACTGACATTTGCGTAGGTCGTTCTAGGCAACAAAATTGATGTCGAAGAGAACAAGAGAGTGGTAAGTTTGGCATTGGAATGATGGTATAGTATCTTTACTAATTGTGGTTCAGATTTCCTCAAAACGGGCTATGACTTTCTGTACTTCAAAGGGCAATATTCCATATTTCGAAACGAGTGCAAAGGAGGCCATCAATGTTGAGCAAGCCTTTGAAGGTAAAAAACTTTTAAGTTTGTCAAATAGATCCTAACTAACTCTCATCTAGTTATTGCAAGAAATGCCTTAGCACAGGAGGAATCGGAAGAATACAACGGAGATTACTCGGATCCAATCAACATCCACATCGAGAACGATAGAGATGGCTGTGCCTGCTAAATGGTACTTGGTGAGGGGTTGAAATCATTGGTCTCATTTTCTCTCTCTCTGTCTCTGCCCTACACTTCCAACCACCGAGGGAATTATACTGGAAGTTTTGATGGGAAGGTTGTCAACTGTACATAGGGATCATTCTGGCGCTATTGGGTCTGCTATTTTCTTATTTCCTTGATGATACAGAACGCATAATGAGAAAGTCGGGTTTTATAGTTCTGTAGTGAAAGCATCTTTGAATGAACCAAATCACTGCATTAAAACAAGTAGTTATTTTTGATAGATGTGAGTCTTGTACGGAGTAGAGTAGTGCAACATAAATTGACATTGAAACAAAGTTACCTTTGGACCCCATTCTCTTGGATAAAGTTTGGTTTGATAACGATTAGCGCGCATAGAACTATCTGGGTACATACAAGCCAAGCGATAAAAGGGCTATCTCTTTCCCTCAAATGAGAATGTCTTGCTCTTGGGTACAGTAATGTAAGCCTTCACTTGGCGTGGCTTTCGATTTATAATTTGTTTCTCTCTCCTTCTTCAAAATCCAACCAACAGAAGGAGTGTTAGTGATTGCGATCGCGTGCTAAATCCTTCGCGTTCCGAATTCACTACTACCTCAGCTATAGGTGTCCATCGTGCATCGAAGACAAACACTACATTCGCACTCTCATTATATCTACATGGCATCATAAGACCTGTCATATTTTTAAATGCATCAATATATGTGCTTGTGTCTACGACCTCCATGACCTTACAAGATTCCAAACAAAACTCAAATAATCAACCTCCACATTGTTCGGATTTTAGTTGCATAGGTGGGATATAGATAAGATAAAAGGCGTTTAAAGGACGAGATCTCAGAACTTAGTTCAAGGACAACGGCGCAGTCAGTTCAACCCGGCGCGATGAGTGCGTCAACAGATTCTGCTACAATGCAGACACATACTCAGAGAGTATTGCTGGAAAGGACGATCACAGGCACAAGTGCAGCTGCAAGCACTGGTAGCAAGAATTTGGGATTCAGAGCCGGAGTGGGCTTAGAGAATGTAGCGCGCAGGACTCTGGGGATGATGTTGTTGGGAGTTACAGTGATGTTATGGACGAGCAGTAATTTTCTTGCTAGTGTAAGTATGCTTATCATTTGGCAAACTTGGTATATTGGGCTGGGAAACTATCAAGGATTTCGAATACTCAGCACTAACACTGAGAACGATAGTACATATTCGCCGATAATACCTATTCAAAACCATATTTTGTTACATATATCAACACTTCATTCTTTGCTGTATCATTGATTCCTATATTTCTACGAATCTCGAGAGAGCATGGCTGGTCACATGTGAAGGATTCAGCTATGGACTACTATCACGAACAAATATCAGAATACCGCACTGGACTCCAGAATCTCCGCAAAGGGTGGCATCGCCGAGGATCCAATCGAGAAGACCAAGAGTACGATTCTATGAGCGCTTCTCATTCCCGTCTTCTAAGCTCTACCGACGACCTTGACACAGATCTTCCGCAGCTACAAGAACAAGAGAAGGAAGACAAGTTAAGTGTATCCGAGACCGCCAAACTTTCTCTCGAATTCTCTCTTCTCTGGTTCATAGCCAACTATCTCGTGGCCGGCTGTCTCGAATACACATCCGTAGCCTCCTCCACAATCCTGACTTCCACTTCCTCAATCTTCACCCTCCTCTTTGGGGCGCTCGTTCGTGTCGAATCCTTCACGATCCGCAAACTCCTCGGAGTTCTAGCTTCCTTCGTAGGCATCATTCTCATTTCCTCTGTCGATCTAGGGAGTACGGATAATGACTCAAACCGTGGGAACTTTCCCCACAAATCCCAAGCGCAAATTGCGATTGGCGATATTATGGCTTTTGGCAGTGCAGTGATGTATGGGCTGTACGCAGTAGTAATGAAAAAGCGCTGCGGCAATGAAGATCGTGTCGATATGCCGCTATTCTTTGGACTCGTTGGGTTTTTCAATGTTGTTTTTCTCTGGCCCGGTTTCTTTATTTTGCATTTCAGCGGCGTGGAAACATTCGAGCTACCTCCCACTGGCAAAATCTGGCTCATAGTATTATTGAACTCCTTGAGTAGTTTTATAAGCGACTATTGCTGGGCGTATGCGATGTTGCTGACAACGCCATTGGTGGTCACTGTAGGCTTGAGCATGACGATCCCGTTGAGTTTGGTGGGCCAGATGTGGTTGAATGACCAGACGAGCACTACAGTTTATTGGGTGGGTGCATTGGTTGTGGTGGGAAGTTTTGTGTTTGTTAATCATGAGAGCAAGGAGGAGAAAGGAGAGCCAGGGGATGAAAGAATCATACCTATCGTGGTTGTTGTGGATCATGATGAGAGAGGAGATGAAGTGGTTTAGATCTTTGGAAGCAAGGGAAATAGACTTGGAGTTTGATTTCGAATTTGGTATGCATTCTAATGTTCTTGGGGGGATATCTCAGGTCCACTTTGGTTTCATAGGGCCTGATTATTGGATCTATTTTTTGAGATTGCTTCTAGATCTATGAATAATTTCTATATCATTGGTATATTAAGAATCGAACTAAAAAGAGTGAGCTTTGCCTTCATGCGCTGCCATCTACCCAAGCTTGATACAAATGACATTTGCAGTAAGCGCCATCTGGCACTCACGCTTAGGGACCACCTTGTCCGCCGGAACAACATTTGCGGGATATAATCATATCCAATACTGTAAACTCCAAATGAAACTCATCATCAACCCCGACCACGGTGGTGTGATGTATACTCATCATTAACCCGTCTCAAACAAATAATATCCCAAACGCCTTGCATGGTATCTAACGCAAAACCTCCCATAAGGTTACCCGAATCCATCTCCTGCTTCTAATGCTTTCTCCCATCCTTACAATTAACATGCACGACTTTATGCTTAGGAGATGAATTTCCCCCTTCAATAACTACAGCTGTCAGCTTGCCGCCTTTCAAACATCCCGTATCCAAGCCCATGCTGTATTTCTCTAATTGGAGACCTCGCTTGGAGTCGTGACCGTATATGACTGTAGTGCGTTCTTTCTTTGGTAGTTTCTTCTGATGTTGATTCCAGACCTGTTGGTTCTGTGATTAGAAAGATTCTGAGATAATGGCACGGTGGCATGTGAGTAACTCTTACCTTGTTCCAATGTTTCCCATCTCTTTCGTCGCTGGGTACCCCGTGAATCAAAGTCCGCATATTCATCACCATGGATGGATCCTGTCTTTCCAATTCAACCCCGGGAGCCAGCCCAGCATGAACAACAACCACCTGCTCCATTCCATCCAAATGCCCTACTCTCAAAATCACAGGGCATTTCTTCAACCATTTGATTCTCTTCTCCCCCAGCGCCCTCACCAGCGCTCGATCCTTGTAATCTCCATGATTGAAACTAACCTCCTCCAGCCCATCAATTACTTTCTCCGGATCTTCACTCGGGCCAGGCTCATCCATCTCCATCTCCTTATGCTGTGCTATCATATCGGCATGGGCGAGAATAATCCTATCTTCATGGTTTCCCCTCACGGCAGAAGCTCCGATTCTCATGGCAAGATCAACCACACCTGGAGAATCCGGTCCTTTGGATATCATATCGCCAGCTAATATCAAATGGTCGTGTTTCTCATCGAAGTTTACTTTGTCGAGCAAACTCACCAACGCATCTTTCATTCCATGCACATCGCCCACTATGATTAGGCGATTTGGTTTCCTGTGTTTGCCTGTCTGCGGTAGGTAATCGGAAGGTAGATTCATCAGGTGTATCATATTTGTAAAAGCGGGCTGCGCATTCGTTCCATATTCGTGATGTACCATCTCTCCGGTTTTCCCGTCCATTATTAAATCGGCAGTAGATGTAGAGAATTGGCGGAAGTAAAGTGTATAGGGAATCCAAGTGCACGTCAAGGCAAGCAGGAGGCAAATGATTATATTTCTTTTCGAACGCGCACTGTTCTTCTGGGGCCGCATCTCCAATGGAGGACCAGTGGCGTGGATAGGTAGTGACGGCATTCGTAAGGATGTGCTGTGGTTGCTGCTGTGGTTACATGTGACGTCCACAGCACAGATCGAATATGCAACGAAGGAATAGAAGTTTTGGTTTGTTCCTCTTAATCTTCTTTGAGATAAATGGGCATTGATCAGCTAACGGCCTGTGGTTTAAGATGGAGTTTGAGGCGTTTCCCCTTCCTAAAACTCACAGTCACCTCTTTGTTCTGATAATTTTCTCGATCAATCAAAACGCATTCATATCATGTTATATCATATTCATTCGATGAAAGATGAGAGATGAGAGATGAAAGATGAAAGATGAAAGATGGAGAAGCTGACGAGATGAGGATATACTTGGCCTGCTTTGCCAACACGGCAAGACGGCACCCAATTCATGAACACCTTGCTGTCTCGTTATTCCTTCATAAAAATAAGTGATTACCAGGTATGTGCGAGTACTGTATACGTACCTAGCAAATCATCCGGTGATATCTTTCTTTTTTGCGGCTCGGTACCGAATTTGATACGTGCAACGCACAGTGAAGATGGGGCACATGATGCGGCTTGACGTAATAACCCGCCATTGCTAATTTGGCAGTTCACGTCAAAACGTTTCTCGTGTCACGATACTCGTTGCACATACCTACTCGTGTATGCCGGTGCGTGGAGGACAGAAACCTCACATCGATTACATTATAGGAGAGTACGAATTGCATGTAATATGGCAGAATGGCAGAATGGCAGACGAATTGCCCGAACACGACTTCTCAGAACTGAAGAAGGGACATCACAAGTATGTACAATTTGATTCTTTCAACGGATGGAGTCGTGATTGCATCTACGGACAAGGGTTTAGAAGTTGATCGGCATAATAAGGATCATAAGCATGATAAAATCTCCGAGGGTTATACTAAATTACGCTTCTCGACTTTGAAGTAATTGGCAGCATAATCTACCATTGTAGTGGTCTCCAGGGAGTATTAGTATTGATCAGAGTTTGCTTGACATCTCACGCCTCTCAGATTTTAGCGGCTTGAGTGTCTATATAGGGGTTAGAGATTGAAAGTATATATTTCCAAGTAGGCCCTTGTGCTTAGTTTCAACGGCGGTGTCAGGGTCAGACTTCACAGAGTGTACCATTTCCATTTAACTTTTATGGGTAGTTTAAGAGGCTAAGGCAAGGTTGAGCGTCCATGTATTGACAATGTCCCATTTCTAGTTAGCTCTCGCAAATAGTTTGAATGTCTGTGTAAGGGTTAAGGATCTAATGCACTGATAGTTTGTCACTTCCATCCAACTCTTGCGGGTACTCTGATTGTCTGAATAAGGGTTGTATATTCAAATTGAGATCAACGCAGTTTCCGAGTGGAACTCGTGTGAATTGTACTTAGGGTCTTCGCAGTACGAATCTGACGCCGGTGCGCTCTTAAGTCACTGAGTTTGAATGCACAAATTAAAATTGGAAATTGAGAGGCTATCCTAGCTATAGCTATCTAACAATCAATCAGAAAGTATTGATTGTTCGAATTAAAAAGAGACATCGGTCCCATGACAAACTCTCTATAACACGTTTGTTTTGGGAAATCATTATTATCAAGAGCTCAAAACATACTGGCAAACAAATGGTTGAACTCCCGCCACGCCAATCCAGGGTTACCGCAACCGCATGAAGAAGATCTAGAAAGAAGGGTTTATGCTGCGCCCATATACTCGCCCTCGTCAACGTCTTCTTCTTCTCCTGAACTGTCATCACCGTTTTGTTGCTGCTGGCCTTCCTCTTCGCTATCTTCTCCTTCATCTCTGGCCACAACAGCTTTGCCAGTTCTAGTCTTCTTGCCTGCCGCTTTCTCTCGACCGAGACCGCCACCCTGAATTACGACTTCCCCTGCAGCTTGCTCTGGGCTAGCAGAGCCGTCACTAGCAACATCATCTTCGAGTTGTCCTGGGATAGAACCTGCACCCAAGCCGGGGTTAGCAATCCAAGGCAACTCTTCCTCTAAGACCCTGGCGCAAGTTAGATACCTCAAAGGCTTGCTTCTTACAGTCGTACGAAGCTGAAGGTGATCTTCCAAGAGATCAGCGATGATAACACGATGGTCATCCTTGATAACTTCAACGGCATCAGCGAGGCATTGCTTTCCTTTGGTCGACATGGCAAAAAGTTGATGGAACTCATTTGCGGCGTGTTTATCGATATAATCGCAGCGAAAGACGGTACGATAAAACTCCACGCCACCATCTTCGTGTCGATGATGTCTGTTCGCCATAATGGAAGACTGAAAGAACTGACGACACATTGTTAGAGCCTGCCAGTAGTAGATGTCGGAACCATAATCGGCACGACCTGGGATCTTGTCGAGAGTTTCTCTCCGAATTAGACGTTGCGGATAGTATTGCAAGAGCCGTCTCTCTACGTCGATCTTTTTGTCTCTGAGCTCACGACACTTACGTTCCGCTACTTGAAGGCAGATTTTTCCGTATTGAATGTTGTCAAAACTGCTTCTGTTGATGAGACCTGGAAGTTCGAGACCACCCGCGATGTGAATAATGGATTCACGGAAAATAATCGCAGATTGTAGACGAACAGCAACGTCAGACCATGCCTCGGGGGCCTTTGCAATGTGGACCCAGAGCTTCTGGTTAATCCGCAGAAGATAGCTTTCAATATAGGTACGAACACTTGGCAAACTGCCTATAAAGGCGGCGGCCTGTAAGATCGAAACGCAATCGGTGATGTACATGTTTGCATCACCGTCATCAATATCGTCTGTGAGATTGGGAGGCATATTGTACAACATTCTGAAAAGGTTGTCATAGGTTCTTTCGAAAGACACCTCGCCAATGCCATTGAAAGCACCAGCGCCGTTTAAGCTAAGCTTTCCTTTCTTTTTTTCTGGCTGTATTAAAATTCAAGTTAGCAATTGTTTGAATTCGTTGTGGACATTAGAGACTTATGAAAGTATGGATTTATTCTGGACATTGAAGGCATTTAGTTGTCTGAAAGTGTTTTGTGACATGTGCGACCACAATACCACGAAATATCAAGACTATTTTAGAAAATCTAAAACTTACAACGCAAACGAAATCTCTGAATCGTTGGTCTTCAAAGGCGCCAAATGGTATCATCTCAATCCACCATCTAATAGTGTGTGCTTCGGAGCGCATAGTTTTGGTGATATTTCTTGGTGCAACATTTTTGAGAAGGGCGCCGATTTTTGGAGCGTAGTTGACCAGTTGCCATGAATGGAGTTTCCAATTTTTCCCTGTGGGTGACATGATGAGAACATCCCCATCAGGAGGAAATGGATTCAGTGCCGACATATTGCTCTGGGGGTGCAATGGTGCAATGAATGGGAGAAGTAGACTAGGGCTGCGAAGGTTTGATGAAGTTTGATGTTATTGAGAGGAGCAAGGACAGAGATATTCTGCTGTATTGGAGAAGTAGAGATAGGACAATGAGCAAAGGAAGAAAGCCAGGAAGAAAGAAGAAGGGAGGTGGGTGGTGGATGGTGGATGGTGGATGGTAGATTATAAGTTTCGGAATAAAATAATAAGTCTGACTTCCTCTCTGAAATGAGAACATTCAAAGTACAAGAGAGTAGGAAATTAGAGCTATTTATGAGTGCGGTCGGAGCCGAGATTAAGAGTTCAAAAATCTCTATTGCTTTGGACAATCAGATAGAAGACGATTCACTCGGGAAGACACTATAGTCATGAGCCGTAGCTGTGAGATCGGTTGAGTACTTTCGGGTGCTATACTAGGTATTATTCAATATCCCTCTTTGTAAATCAACAATAATCAATTTAGAGGACAAAGATTTGAATCAACATCACATATTTGCTCGATCATCTATGTGAGAAGGCTCCAATTGGGAAGGGCGGTTGAAAGGTCAAGTTGAGCTCTTGGATTCATTCCTTTCTGTCTGTGTGTCTGTGTGTCTGTTTTACAATGTTTTGTTTGTCTATATTGGTTTATATCTATCCCTTTTGCCTCGAACATGAAGGGGAAATTGAACACCCTTATCCGAAGCCAACCAAGTGTATACAAATTCATAAGACAAGTTACTATAACATAAGTCCACTGATATTCTGAACCACCTAGACAACCTCATCATTGAAATTCATTATACGGCATAGATATTGAGTGTTTTGTTGAAGACAAAAAAGGGAGAGAGCTAGTATAATATAGTTTACCTGAAACCATCTCGTGAATTATACTGACTTTGGAATATAGACATATCGACATATCGACAATGAGCAAGTAGAAATTCAAACGTGCGAAAGTGTTAGAAAGAAGTGGCTTGTTTGCTATGACACTTCACCTTGACATTCTAATAGATTTAATTGAAAGAATGATAGATTGGAACTGGAAGATGTCAACGATGAGAGTGAATTTGAATATCCTTCTCAAAGCACTTCGGATAAAGTCAAGACAAAAATGTTAATTGTGCTCTGAAAGGTGTAGAAATTGGTGCTGCATATTATAAGCTCTTACATTTATCATTAGTTGACTTCTCTTTGGCGGGCTGAACTTACGTCTCATACATGAGAATCTATCAATGAGTCTACAGAGTCGTTTTTCATGGAATTGTTTCACTCGCCATTCTCTCTCTAGCCTCAGCAGACACGATAATGTGAGAACTTCCAATCATTAGGTAACAAGCAAGCAATTATCGAACAATAAAGAAAGCAAACTAGTCGTTATCCAATTTGCTTGCCCCAAATCTCATTCTACCATCACAGTTTCCGCTGAGTTACAGCCAACTGGTAGGAAAAAGAAACGTCGTAAAGTGTAAATTATAGATATGTAATTGGCAAACAGAAACATAAAGAGAAGCAATCATATATCATCCATACTTCCCATCCTTCTCATACGTCCTTCTCATACCCCTCCTCGATGGTAGTATTACATTGCTACCTTGAGAGTTTCTCTCGCAGCAGCCGATGAACTCCTTAGATATTCCGCATGAGTCTCAGCATTGCTTTCTCTACTAGCACCCATCCGAAGTCACCCATGTACTCTTGTCATATTCCCATCTTTTACACCTACAAGTTGATCCCCATTATTCGCTTGTCTTGACAAATGTGTTCGTGACCTACGATCTCTCATTTTTCATCTTTATCCGTATCCGACATACATGTCATCATGATTTACAATATGGGTTTGATTCGTTGAAGCTGTCATTCCAGCTTTTGTATCATTGATATTCTCATTAAAATCCCTGAATATTCGGCAATACAGGCCATTGGGCTTGCTCGGCTTGTTCGTCCATTTGTTTCGAGATTTCCATGGTCGCCTATCTATGAACATATTCTCCCTTGAATTACCTTGCTGGTGTTTGCTCCATGTTCGTATTGAGGAGAATACGGATGATGTAGTACCCACGATAATCGTAAGTCCTAAATGTCATATGTTGTATTCTGTCTAAAGAGCTAGCTACGTATTGAAAGTGATAGGTCTTATATAGACCTACCGAAAGAGCTAGTCTCTTTCGCATTCGCTTAGGGCTTTAGTTACAGTACTTATATTACAATAGCCATTGAATTGAAGTCATTCACTTCGTTCACACACTCCAACTACGCACTCTATCCTATCACACTCCATACCCTACTGCAATTCTGTTTTTGACTGTCTTTCTTCGCCCCCATGGAATCAAGTACTATCATCGAAATACCAACCTGATTATCATTTCACAATAATCGTTTCCATCAATTCATCTAGGTTTAACCTCACTTTCAATTCCTGTCATCATACCATTCATTGCCTTTACCGCTGTTATTAGGCGACCGTAATAATTTGGCTGTCAATGCTACTCCGTTTTTGAAAGCTCACTTTAATACGGATGTAGCATTATGTGCTCCAGCTAGCTTCATAAACAAATTTGTGCCAACTAAGCTTGGAAGTCGTAGACTTGGTGAAGCGAGTGTGATTTGCAAGTTCAACTTGGATCAGTTCTTACGACGAGATTATGCGTGTAGACGCCTGGTAAGCTCGCACCTTAATCACTACCCACGAGACCAAGTTATAGAAGCTCAGAATCGAACGCAAAGGCTTCTTCTGTTGATTCTTTCGAGTATACAAAGTCCGATTTTAGTTGTTGGTACACCAGGACGTATCGAGCTATTGTCACTCATTCTAAAGCTACCAAGAAGCCTAGAGATCCCGATCATGACATCGTCTTCGTCTCGAATGGACAAGTTGCTCAGATATTACTGACTCCAAATCATGTTTTATGCTCTCTCGTATGGCTATGATTCCTTTGCCTCCGAATTTCCCTATCTCGAAAGCTGAGGGTCCCCAGCGTTTGCGGTATCGCTGTTCAATGAAATATTTTGCCCTTTTCGTCTTTTGGGATCAAGGTACAGAACGATTTGGTGCATCGGTCTTCTTCAATGAGACCGCCGATATCAATTTTAGTGCCAATAAATTAGCAAATGGCTCCTATGTCGTAACAAAGTAGAGCAATCCCACAGTAATTTGTGGTAGGGACTCTATCTTGAAGAATACATAGGAAGCGAGTATAAATCTTGAGCTTGGAGAAGGACACAAACTAAATTAATAAGCTTTAGTTAGCCTCTTTTCAGTGATGATAACTTGTGGCACTCAGGGCGTAGCACCTCTAGTTATACTTGAGTCTTGGATTAACCGGGAATTTCGGTCAATGGAATACCAGATATACATAGCATACCTTCCGCGGAGCGTATTATCGTTGTCAAGAACAGAGGGGCCGGTCATTCGAAAGACTACTTGAGGATTTCCAACCAAGACCTGTAGTGTGGGAACTCCATCACTAGTTATGTCTTTTTTTAGCACATTCAATAACAATATTGGTCAAATCATAAGGTAGCCGTGCAGGTAGAGCCTTTTTGGCTAGCAAATCTAGTCTTTCCATAGAGTTCCAAGCAGACTTTTTTATAAACTTGGCGATTGGATATATATTAAGCGCATGTATATTAACGGTCACCATTAGAAAAGATGACTGGTATGGATGGCACTAGTCAACCGCCAGTAGTTTGCGCTCGATATGGATTTAACTTCGGATACGGGACTGAGGCGCCCCGCAGAAAGTCAATCACAAATCAAAGAGTGATCAACATAGGCATCATACAGAAATTACCATAGGGCTGAGATACTTGCGAGTAGGAGAACTTTATAAACGAGGTCAAGTAGACCGCTAATTATCGAGCTGATAGGGCAAATTCTTCGCCTTGGCAAGTGCCAGTCTCTTTGATGGAGAAGAAATACTTCCAGTTTATGATGCACAGGTAATTCGGCATCCTGGCTCCCCGATAACTGCAACTGCTAACTGTAATGCAGACCGCTCAGGGCGTTTATAAATCCCAAATCAGCGAAATCACATATTGGGATTGATGGGTTGAAGAAGGTGCTCTTCTTGTATGTATACGTCAGACAAGCGAGAACATGGCTGTGCCGAGGTAGTCACGGTAACCACACGAAGACCAACAAGAAGGGATCGGTGATTTGATTCTCGAAGGACACAAAAACAGACAGCCCTGAGTCCCCAAAAGATAGATAGGTGTCTTGAAATAGATGACCACATTGAACACATGGATTCATCCTGCCTGTCGATGAATCCCCGGTGAGGTTGACAAAACTTTCCAGGGCATCGGGTAATTCTATATTTTTCTGCCGAGAATATTACTGTACGACCAGTACTATTCTCCCGCCTTCCTACCTTCAAACATAGATATACTCGTGTGGTATATGACCAGCCGGGTTAAGATTACGTCTCTCAATATTCTCAGCTGGAGTGGTGGATCTGGTACATCATCGTGCGACCGGGCTCACGGGGTTCAAGCCATCCAGACATAGATGTCAGAGAGGACTGTAACACTAATATAATAATCTGGGATATCAAAACCTAAAAAGCAAATTCCCATAAGGCGACATGGGGCATTCTTCGATTTACCATAGCACAACATTACCTGCCCCCCCCAGGAGCCAGGTATATCTTCCCCGGAAAAAGGAATTGATAAGACGATAAGTTACTCGTAATAACAACATTAATATAACCATCAGACCACAAATTGAACATCTCCCAGCTGTTTTATATATATGCTCGTATAAGCTCTGATTTGCTTTTCCGAATTACCTGGGTAAGCACACACACAGCACAGCACACTAGCAAACCATTTTCATCGTCTACACCGGCGCTGTGAATATCAATCCTCAACGCTACCTATGGATCAATATTTACTTTTTGGAAAAATGCTTGTTTTCCGTCACGGCCAATAGAATTCAATTATCGTACTGCCATGATTTGGATGAAAACCATTCAGTACCTCTCTCCGTGTCCCACCACCAAAGCGCCCTTCTCCCTGCCTCATTCCCTTTCTCTCTCTCTCTTTCCTTTTGCCGCCCAAGACAGTCAAAGCTACTTGACTCATTGTGGCTTCTTGCCGTATTGACTAAGAATAACGTAGGTAGGCAAGCAGGTAGGCTCCAGATAGGGAATGAATGATTAAAAGGCTCAAGTGACGAGGTCAGACCACCGATTTTCTTATCCACATCCACCTCTGTTTTCTCAGACATTCTCTATTGATATCAACATCCTATACCTATTTACTCTTGCTCCCCTTTACCAAATCCTTCCTGCGTGTCATATTTCTGACATTCTTCCTGTTTTGCTATTCGCGCTATGAGAAATCGCACCTATGGCTGAATCTAACATTGCCAACTCTAACCATCCGCTTCAAGCTCCCCCACCAGATCAACATTCCTTATCCGAACAAAGTGAGAAAAAAATACTCTGTCGTCCATCTTGGTAGATCACAGCTAACAACTTTTAGTCAATATTGCAACAAGAGCTGTCCACTCTCAGCTCAATAAATTAATTCTCCTTCGTTTGCCCCTCGCTCTCCCTCCATACACTACGAATCCGTCCATCTATGTCTCGGGCATCCTTCACATTGCGCCAATCTACATTACATTCGAATCACTATGGCAAACCATTATAGATGCGCCCTGCCTTCCACTATCTCTCAACGATGAACAAACAAAATCTGACGGTCCCGGCAGTAGATCGGACTCTTTGGACTCTCAGTCATCGAAAGTCTGCTCAAGAACTCAGTCTTTACTTTCGCACCTCCTTCTTCCTGGTCTCTTGCGATCCGGACGCCTTCGAGCCGATATCCGCACTTTGACTGGAACCCCCGATCATAAAATTGAAGAGCAACTGAAGGCAGTCTCGAATGATGGACGGCTAGCAGAGTTTATTGCACACACAAAGAAATCTGTCCAAACAAACCCACATGTATTGCTAGCATATGCGTGGGTATTATATATGGCCTTGTTCTCGGGCGGTCGATATCTTCGTGCTTCACTCAAATCGGCGGGTGGCTTGGAAGACTTTTGGGAAAGAGACCCCTCTCCCGTGCGTCCCTATGGGGTTACCAGACCATCATCGCTCTCCCAGTCTTCCAGCAAAGAGCATTCCGAACAAGAATTGCGCCCCTCTGCCCGTCGGCTTTCACGTTCCGAGTGTAGCCGGTTGATGAAGAACCAAGGTCTTCAGTTCTTCGATTTTGTTGGGGATGAGGATGGCGAAGATATTAAACGCGAGTTTAAAGGGCGAATAGCAGAAGCCGAAGTCCTCTTAACAGATGGCGAAAAGGCCGATGTTATCAAAGAAGCGCAAGCAATATTCTCATTCATGGTTATGATGGTTTCTGAACTAGATTCAGTATGTGGAACTACGGAAGAACATTTGGAGACAGTTAAATCCTCAGGCTCCACAAGATTACATCGGGAACACAAACCTCTGAACATGGCGCGGGGTAGTATCGATCTCACACAGGAACGTCTTTCAAAAATGAGAGAAGAGAAAAGTTCTACTCAAGAAGAACGATTGGAGAGAAAACCAAGTCTCTATGCATCATTCGTTGAAGCTCCCATGGCTAAATTGGTGAGATTTAAAGATGACTTTCCTGGTACAGTGAGACCTCCAGCAAGAAAGGATTCCATAATCTCTCCTCCCACACGGGGTGGAACGTCAGAAGAAGAAAGTGGTATAATTTCTGGGACAGGCCTATTTGTTGGACTCTTAACATTTGGAGGACCATTAGTAGCACTGACAGCAGCATTTGCAGCTTGGTATTATGTTGTGTAATAGGTTCTTTTTTTGGGATACGTATTGCATGGTTTGGGATGTGTTTATGACTTTACGAAAGAGGTAAGAGCTTTTGCGGGTGCATTTGGCTCAGAGCCGTAAGTTGAATGAGGGTATAATGGCTATGGTCATAACTAGATGGCTCTTTTTTTCTGTACATAGGTACTTAGTACACTCTTTTAGGATAACTACAATTTGATACCCCTATTGATCGTTTTCAACACTGGTTCTGTTCACGCACCACTTTCTTTGCGTGCATACCCAAACTTTAATGAAAAGACTGAATCTATTCTATTTCAATCAAGCTATGCTGTACTTTCTCTTTTCGCTTCGTCTTGTAAGCTGATACTTCGGACGAAATTACACAAAGGCCAAAAGCTTCCCCCGAAATCCATGTCGTACCTATGATGTAATTGTTAGCCAAGTCTCTCTTTACAACGGCTGGTATAAAATATTCATGGCTATCTATTTCTAATAGGGATGACCTCGATCAAGTTTGGCAGCGTGATATGCCAATATCCCGTGGGCAAACTTAGCAATTGCTCTTCCACCTAGCAAACTACCAGAATGAGAGGACGGCCCATGTCAAATAAAATAATACATACCAGTAGTTAGCAGCAACACAAATGCCATCCTCTCCACAGCTTTGCCTTACTTTATGATACCACAATGCTGGTAAGTACAGCATGTCACCCTTCTCCAAAGTCACATGCATTGGCTGAGCTAGATGCGAGTATTTTGTAGGGTTTCTGGATGGTACATCTGGATCCCAGGTTGCGACGGGCAACTCTACTGAAGGCGAATCTGGTTCGATGGTGAGGGTGGCGGGGTCGGACGTAGAACGGACGTAGGAGGTGGATGGAAGAGGGACTTCATTGATGCAGGGGTGAAGGAGAGGGGGAAGCAGAGTAAAATGTTTCTGCCCGAGAATCTGAACGTAAATGTTTTGGTAAGGGTCTTTGTGGAGAGACGTGATGGAATGCGAATTTCCTATCCACTAAATCATGTGTAAGATATGGTTCTGGGAAGAAGAGAGTAGGTGGTTCCTACGAGATTAATGGCATCAGGATCTTGCTGGAGTGCTATCCTGGCGAAGGATATGTCCTGTTCGACATCAGAGAACAATGAAGAATATTCATTGCGAAGATTGTCATTCTCTGTTTGATTTTAGACCAATGAATAGTAGCTGTATGCCGGATAGGACGTCTTACGTGTTTGGGCATATCTCACTTCTTCCTCGTTTCTCTTGTGCAATTCTTGCTGCGAGACAAAATCGACGAATTCGGGAAAAGATTGAGATTCCTCCCAAGGCTTTACAAAAACCAACTCCCCGTTGTCGTTTAGGGTAGGAGAGTCGGCATTCCCGTGGGGGGTCACTGCTACGTTCACTTTGTGTGACGAGAGTGTAGATCTGAGATAAGATAGTGACCAAGTAGATGTTGCTTTCCACTGGAGCAATGAGCGTTAACATATGAAACGCGCATACATTGAAATATACGGAGTAGGTAGGTATATCATGAGAGAAAAGGGGACTGGAAGGGATGCTTACATCCGAAGCGAAGCCTCGTACTATGAATGGCCGGTTCAAGGCGACGAAGCGCATAAATTCGAGGGCCGAAGGTGCCTCATCCAAAATAGTTATTGTGGATGAGTTGAGCTCATTATACGTAGTCAACAAGTCCGTTATTGGATCTGACGGAAGGTCGTCCATCTTGAAACTTCAAGATGATATTATTAGTCGTTAGATGAGTAAAAGGGTGATGTTGCCAAATTTGGTCTCGTGGGTTTGAAGAGTGAAAGATTTTGATGTGGAGAAAATTTGTGCTGGATGCAATGCCAGTAAACCATCATATCAATAAGTCTCATATCATCGCCAATAACTTCATATTTTTTAACCTGATATAATAATTCTAGATCGATTTGTTTGTACGTTAGAACGCATTTGAAAATTTCACAGGCCAAGAAATGAGCAGAGGAGGACTCCTTGGCATTTAGAGTAGACGAAGATCACAAAGGCATTCATGATTGGTAAAAATTGATCTACCTAATTGACTCTTATGAATAAGACTCGTTACCATTAAAACCTGATGTGCTACACAAAATATACTGATCGCCTAATGCGTCGTGACTGAGTTATAATGACCCTTGGGGTATACCTGTTACGCCGAACAAACAATGCAACTCATGCTCCTCATAATTAACTCGTTGGCACGAATCTTTCACAAAATTGACTCCATGCTGAAAGAAACTCTCTCTTTGCTCCCGAAGGCATCAGTTTCTGGCCAATATTCTACTCGTCTTCATCGTCGTAATTCTCTTCTACATCTGCCCATCCACAGCCCCACCGTCTTCCCCCAGTCTCCCCGCCCATTCTCAAATCTCTAGCGTCTCTCCCCTCTCTCCAACATCTAACATTCCAGTCATCATCGGCGCAAATAAGTTCACCATTGCTTGTCCAACTCAGCGAGCTCACTTCTCTTGCATGTCCTCTTATCAGCGCTGTTCCGTGGGTATAGATAGGCACTGGGTCTTCTGCTGAAGCGTCTTTCTTACTTTCCCAAAGAGCTGAATGAAGTCTTCCAGATCGCGACAATGATGTGGAGCTCAGAGTTCGGGACTGTTGAGCGACGCCTTCAAGTGGAATAGAAGTATTAGCTTTTGTACCGAGGTAGCGTTCATCGGTGGGAAACAGAATTGGAGTCCCATCATTGCTACCCACAGCTAGAAGCTCAGAATTGCCATTGACAGGTTTGCGAATCGCAGACTTAATATAAAAGTTAGCAACATGGAAAGAAGGGTGTCGCAATCCATATAGCGGGCCTAAGCCTTCTTGGGCTGCCCGTTGAGCTGTTCGTTTTCCATTGCCACTTCCGAACTCAGGTGCATGGCCGAGAATAAGATGCGAGGTTGAATATGCATAAACAACATTGTCTTTACAAACGCTGTAAAACCTGCTTCCGTCGTGACTCATACTGAGAGAGGTGATTCCGAAAGGACGATTGCCGACATGGCTAGGAATTTGTTTCGTGTATGCAACTGGTTGACTGCTTTTCCGCTTGTTGGAACAGTTACGGATATCCCAGAGCTTGACAATAGAATTTGATTCTGATCCCGTGAGCAGCAAGTGCTCTTGACCTGGTGGTAAGAAATGGATACTCGTAACGGATATATCACCGATGCGTTGTTTCTTGGCTGCGGAAAGAGAGCGCGAATTTGCGGTGGGTTTCGGTTCATGCGAATGTGAACCGTGATGAGCATCCAAAATGCCATTTACATTGCCACAGCGTGGAAGGCTTTCACCTGGTAATTTCTGCATCTCCATGATCGGGCCGTCGTCACCCTTGCACCTTAAATCCCAAATCTGAACACTACCATCTCTACCTGAAGTGGCAAGCACGTTCTTGTTATTCGCTCCTGGTTGAAATCTGACTTGTTTCAATGTTGCACTGTGGTTCGCAAGGATACATATTGGCTTTTGTGTTGTCATGTCTGAAACTTTGGCGGAAAGATCTCCGGATGCCGTTGCTATCAAAGAATCGTCGTCGGAAAGTGACAGATCGATGATCGCGTTCTTATGAACTTGCCAGCCGAGGTATACACTGCTGAACGAGGGCTTTCCATTCTTCTCTGACTCCACTAATCTAACACGTCCTTCATCGTCACCAATGGCTACTAGAGAATTCGTATTCAGACCGGCGTTGCAAAATGGTATGCTGTCCCTGCCGCCCAAGAGACTCGAAGTATGGCTCACATCTTCCGGTCTACTGTAAAACGATGCAGTCTCATCTCGCCAATCGTTGACGGCATATGCTAGATTGGCTCGTCTCGATCTGGAAGTGCCCAGGCTCAACTGCAATAGCCTTGCACTCAAACCACGATTCTCGAAGGGAACAATGCGCTCCAACGGTTCACTCAAGATAATTTCACTGACATCTTTCCCCTCCTCTCCCTCTTCCTCAACATCTTCAAGAATCGATTGTGATTTTGGATACGAGGAAGTTATCTTCAAGGAACCATGATGCGATTGTCCATATCGAATTTGATCTTTGAATGGGCAAGCAATGTCTGAACCTATATCCGCACCGACATCACTATGAGCCGTCTTTCTTCTCTTGAATTCTCTAGGCATTGAAACCAAGTCCTCGTTTTCCTGGCCTGGAAGATCTTCCATGTTGTCGAATGGTTTCAAGGGGCTGGATTGTGTTCCCTGACGATTGTTGACTAATGCCTTGAGGGCTCGGCCGGAAGGTGAAGACATTGACATTGTGGCAGCCTTGTTGTCGAAGAATTTCCTGAATCTTCTCGGTGTAATTGATGTTTGTCGCCGTTCCTTTTTCGGTGTTCCTATTCTCTTTGATGGGGGGAGCTTTGGAAGCTGAGGAGAACCCATGGGCATGTCCGGGGGAGACGATGGCAGATCCATAGAATGGGATGAAGGTGAGAGAGACATAATGGCAAATTCAAAAGGAGTAACAATCAAAGATTTACAAGCTGTTTTCAAGAAATACGCAACTGCAAATACAAAAGCATGCGCATACGCATATCGAGTTGTCGGGTGTCTTGTGAAGTAGAAGTATAAAATATAATAAAAGCGAAATAGCCACGGCAGACGCGAGATGCATCTATTGGACGTGTGCCACTTTAAACTTAATCCCTGGTTCGCGTTTTATGGATCACGCTACCAAGACGCTTTTTTCTACCTCTTATCGTAATATCACGTGGAGATAACAAACCCTTCGAATTTTTTTTGATTTCTTCATTGATGGGAGATTAAGAGAGTGGAATATACTTTTCTCACGTCTCTCAAGTAATTATCTTCGTCACAACCCGACATCATGGGTATCCAGAAGAAGCATGGTAAAGGTCGTCTTGATAAATGGTACAAGCTTGCCAAGGAAAAGGGATATAGAGCCAGAGCTGCTTTCAAATTGATTCAATTGAATAAAAAATATGGCTTCTTGGAAAAGAGTAAAGTTTTGTTGGATCTTTGCGCTGCTCCCGGAGTGAGTATATTCTTTAACATACGTCTGAATTCTGCTAACTTGGTAATGCGATAGTCATGGTGTCAAGTCGCAGCAGAGACAATGCCAGTGAGCAGTTTGATCGTTGGTGTTGATCTTTCTCCCATTAAACCAATTCCTCGAGTTATTACTTTCCAGAGCGATATTACGACCGAGAAATGTCGCGCTACCATTCGTACACATTTCAAGTCTTGGAAGGCGGATACAGTGTTGCACGACGGAGCTCCCAACGTTGGTACTGCTTGGGTTCAGGATTCCTTCAATCAGGCCGAATTGGCTCTCCAATCCTTGAAGCTTGCAACGGAATTCCTTGCGCCAGGCGGTACCTTTGTCACAAAAGTTTTCAGATCCAAAGATTACAACAGTTTACTCTGGGTTTTCAATCAATTGTTCACCAAGGTCGAAGCGACGAAACCTCCCTCTTCCAGAAATGTTTCCGCAGAAATTTTCGTTGTGTGTCAAGGATTCAAGGCTCCAAAGCATCTTGATCCCAAATTCGTCGACCCTCGACATGTTTTCGCAGAACTCTCGGATCCTACACCCAATAATGAAGCCAAGGTTTTCAATCCAGAAATCAAGAAAAGGAAGAGAGATGGTTATGAGGATGACAATATGACACAATTCAAAGAAATTCCCGCCAGCGAATTTATACAAACAACCGATCCCATTGCCATTCTTGGTAGCATGAATCGACTCAGTTTTGTACAGCCACCAAATGGTGATGTGGCTCTGGCCGCACTGGATAAGCTGCCGGAGACAACCGACGAAATTCGCAACGACTGTGCAGATCTAAGGGTGCTTGGAAGAAAAGAATTCAGAAACCTTTTGAAATGGCGTTTGAAAGTACGAGAAAAGTTTGGATTTGCTACTAAAAAGGGTGCAAAGGCGGAGCCAGAAGAAGTGGCTGAGGTCGAAGATATGGATGAAGAGTTAAAGATCCAGGAGGAACTACAGGCTATGAGCGAGAAGGAGAGCTCTCGTAAAAAGCGCGAGAAGAGAAGAGAGAACGAAAAGAAGCAAAGGGAGATTGTTCGGATGCAGTTGCATATGACAGCACCAACAGATATTGGCTTGGAACAAGCAGGACCAAACGGTGAAGGTTCTATGTTTGGACTGAAAGCAATAGACAAGGCCGGTGCTGCAAACAAGATTGCGAAGGGGAAAATGGCGATTTTGAAAGAATCCGACCCTAGAAAGGAGGAAGGTGGATACGCTTCGGAAGATAGCGAAAGCGATGATGAGCAAGATCGACTCGACAGGGAGCTTGACTCAATGTATGAGATGTACCAGGAACAAAAATCGAGTGCCGATGCGAAATTCCGCGCCAAGAAGGCAAGAAAGGAGCATGAGGATGGTGACTGGGAAGGATTTTCAGCAGCGGAGGAACAGAGTGATGACGACAATCTAGAAGAGGACAGTAGTGATGAATCTGATGACGAGGGGCCTTCGAAGCAGTCTTTATTGACTGATCTGGAACGAAATGAGAAGAAAACAGGTGGACTCTCGAAAAGAGCAACTCAATTTTTTGACCAGGATATCTTCAAGGATATTGGAGGTATCCCCGAAGAGGAATCAGAGGAAGAGGTCGAAGAGGAAGATGAAGAAGTCCAAGCCGATCTTGACGAGCTTATGAAGGATAGAGTAATCGAAGAGGAAGAAGAAGACGAGATTATGGAAGAAGCGCCTGAAGAAAGTGATAGCAGCGATGATGAAAATGGTTTCGAAGTCGTCAAACGCAGAGAAGGTGAAGAACAGTGGGAAGATGAAGAACCCAAAAAGGATGGTCGATTAGGTATGTGGTTTCTTATTCTGGTTCCTTTACAAATTTACTAACATGACCTCCCATAGACATTGACATCATCACCGCCGAAGCTATGACCCTCGCTCAGCAAATCGCTTCTGGTCAAAAGTCAATGTACGACCTCGCCGATGAAAGTTTCAATAAATACGCGTTCAAAGACCGTGACGGTCTTCCCGACTGGTTCCTCGACGACGAAGGCAAGCACGATAAACCACATCGCCCAATCTCGGCTTCCGGTGCTGCAGCTATCAAGGAGAAGCTCCGCGCATTGAATGCTCGACCAATCAAGAAGGTCCGCGAAGCCAAAGACCGTAAGAAGTTTAAGGCAGCGCAACGACTCGAAAAGTTGAGGAAGAAGTCTGCACTGTTAGCTGATGAAGAGGGCATGACGGAGAAGGAGAAAGCGAATAGTATTGGAAAGCTGATGAGTAAAGCGGCAAAGAAGAAGCCAAAGCAGAACGTGAAGGTTGTGGTTGCCACTGGTGGTAATAGAGGAATTGCGGGTAGACCAAGGGGTGTTAAGGGTAAATACAAGATTGTGGATGCTAGGCTGAAGAAGGATGTTAGGGGTCTCAAGAGAGCGGCTAAGAAGAGGAAGTGATCTATTAATTAGAGGCGTTTAATGTTGGGAATGAGAATGGGGATGTGTTTTTACAACACAATAAGAAAACTCATACGAGTGTTTGGACATAACAATATTCTTGATAATCGATATATCATGCTCCACCACACTATGGACGAAAGAGATGCGCACCAAAATACAGGCCTGGGAGATTACATATGTTTTGTTTTGCACATGTGAACTACGCCATCGATATGATGCCATGAGACCACGACGCCTAAGAGATCGTTGGTAGTCGAATCTGGAGTGGAAGATTGAATTAAAATATTACAAGCTTTATAAAAGAGGTTTGTTGAACCTCAATATGCAATTTGTTTCTTTGGTAATCTGCTTGCATTCTCATGGCTGATCAAAAACCCTCTGATGATATGTTTGGTCAAATATGTTGTATTATGTATCCCGGCTAAGCAAGACATATTAATTGATAGCCGGGTTTTCCTGACCTTTGATCTACATGTTCTCTCCGGGCTGGATAGATACAAATATGCCTACGCATAGCCGTCGCTTCTCGCGTCGTCTGTATAATACAATGATCAAGCAATAGCACCATTCCTCCTAAGATTTGGGTATCCCATCCGGTTCTAAAAAAGCAATTCCAACGTTAACCTCAACTCCTATTCTCCTGTCATCTCCCTTGAAATCATGAATCAAATGCTTGGTAAAGCTTTTAGTCAAGGAAAAGTCCCACGAACGAAAAAGTGGACGCCTTATCTCAACCCAAAATGGACTTTCATAGCAAGACGGTGGCGATCATAGAAAGGAGAAGGAAAAGTGATATCGATCCATCAGGTCCAGCGGTTGTCGCCGTGGTAGCTTCGCTCTTTTTGTACACTGTCTGATTGTTCGTCTCGTTCTTTTGATTGCTGAAGAAATATGTCCTTGCTGAAGCATTGCCATTGTTTCCATCCGGATTGGGGGCTGAAGTTTGGTCTGGAATAGCACAAATAGCATTTTCAGCACTAGAGTCTTTGCATCGTTTTGTCAGACCTATCTCGCGCACTGGGTCCGAGGAATTAAAGTAGGCTTTCACATAGCTAACGGAGATGACGGCATCGTGTGATGGTGGACCTGAGGACCATAGAGGGTTCCCATTGCTCCATTGTGTGATGATCATATGACCAGGCGATGTCGGAACTGCGGTGCTGTTCATCTTTGCCAGGATTTGTCCATCGGCATAAAATATGACGTTTCCTGGGATAAAGTCGATACGATATTCATGGTAGCCAGTAGTGGGGTTGAAGGGAAGGTTTGCCACGATATAGTTGCCAGTAACAGCAGCGTTGTAACCAGCTTGGACTGACTGCACTGATTGTAGAACAAGATTGACAGGGAATGTATTGTTGTCGGCATTAAACTGGGAAGAAAGAAATTCCATATCGATTTCTTGACTGTCGTTAAAGTACTAAACCATAATTAGTACCTAAATCATAGATGTACTTGCTTGGCCAAGAAGAACTCACCCAGAAGAAAGCAGCACATGTACCAGGAGTTAAAGTCAATTTCATAGCAGCTCTATATGTTCCCCAGAGTAAATCTTCACGGGCCGAATCCATCTCCGCAGTCTGAACAAATCCATTGGCAGGGTCTCCTCCACTGACGGTAAGCTGTACACCAGGATCAATGCCAAATTCTCCATCTCCAGACCATGTATTCTCATCAAGTATAGGATTTGACGTGACCTGCTCAATGCTGTAGTTCATACCATAAGGACCACGTCCAGCGGCAGCCGACATATTAAACTGTTGTCGTCTCCAGTCTGTATCAAGCGTGATGTTGGGAATGTGCAAGAAGTCAGACTCGATAAGGTCAGTAAAAATGTAGGGTTCCACAGAGTCGCCGATGGAGGAGGAATAGCCACATTCACAGTCTGCAGTCGCATGGCCTGCGAAAGACAGGACTATGGGGAGAATGAACCGCATATTTAAAACCCGCATTGTAAATGAGACAGAATCTTTTGCGGTGATGATGTTATTATTGTATGCGGTCAAGGAATTTGGTGGTACAACGAAAACAAACAAGTATCTTCTCTTGATGTACAAGTTGCAGTATTATCGCAAAATTGCACTGCGTTTGAAATGAAAGTGAACATTCACCCGTTCACTGAACAGGATAGAAAGTACAAAGTCGAATGGAGAAAAAAGAGTGCTTGATTTGTACTTGCTGGAGGATAGCCTTTACTAGACGGTCTTATATGGACGGATCACCACGGCATGATGGTTGAAGAAGTAGTTGTCGTTGTAGCTGTAAAGATGAGGGACTGATGAATGGTGAGCAGTGAGTAGTGGAAGGATGAAGGTTTATTGTTGAAGAAAGAAGTATTTTAAAAGAAAGAGAGAAAGAAGTCGGTGATTGATGGAAAGAGACAGTGAGTCGATAGAAGTCTGTATTGAGAAAAGAGAGCGGTGGAAGAAGAAAGAGCGTATGATGTATCAACCAACGTATTGTGTTAAAATCAAGACTGGAAGTGGAAGTGGAGGTAGAACGCATATGAATGTACCTAGGTAGGCATTGTCTACTTCCTACTCTCATTCGTAAAGATTAGATGACTTGCCGGCCTACCTACTTTGATATCCCTATGCGTGAATGTTATATCATAATCAAAATTATTAGTAAAGTATGCAACGCAACGCAGCGCAGCGCAGCGCAGCGCAGCGCAACGCATCAAATGCAGGAACGAACCCCTCCTCCACCTTCACTCCTCACACGGGGTTTTGTTCTTTCCCCCTCCCCTCCCCTCCCCTTGCCACTCTTCATATCCATCCCCTCATTAACACGACACTTCCTTGCGATCCCATAACAGCATACAATCAAGATTCTTTGGCGCTCGATCATCTATCGTTTGTATGCGAGTGTTTGCTGCCACCTACTTCATTCTGTGGACCTACCTAGAAGGTATTGTGCATAGTAAACTGGAGATCAACGTGATACAAATCTGCGTTTCCTCCAACGATATAGATTTGGCAACACGGCTCAATGTTGCACAGATTGAATCATCCCTCGCTCAATCAATAGAAGACAAAGAGGTCTGTAAATGCTCCATTGTCTGCACTGAGTAAAACCGTCTGCCCACATCTGTAACAGATGCACCATTTCCCTGATTCTATTATAGCAGAGGTTTCGAAGAAGTTCGTAAGATAAGAGGAGAAATCATCCATGGAATGAAGGTGATGAACAACTTTTATTGGCATTTTACTCTAGGAGCTACTAACAATCGACTCCTAGTTACCTTACTATACTAGCTTGCATCTATCTACATCTATCTCCCCCCGCAGACAACCAATAGAAATAAATAAAATTCAGAACAGGCACTGCTAGCCAATCCCATCTTCATTCACCGCCGTCCACTTTTTACTGGGCTATGATAAAAACACAAAGTCGGCAAACAAAAGATCGAATGTTCAGAGATGAGCGATGATTCTAAAACTCCCTCAAACTCTACCCGCCAACTCTTGCTTCATTGGGCGCCTTGCTGAAATCACATGTACAATAATTAGACTTGATAACTTCCACCACAAGGTGCAGGTGCCAAAGATCATTTTGTGAGACTGCTTAATACGTCCAATGAGCACAAGATACTTACTCAACCAGAATTTAAAAAGTAGAGAGACTGCATGCTAAATCTCCTCCGATTATCACCATTTGTAACCAAGAATTGTAACTAAGAATGTTTTCTATGTTGATGTGGAACAAGATCGAGGGCTCACAATTTGATTGTTTGTCAACTATATGCATAACAGGAAGGCGGATAAAGCTGAGCTGTAGAGATGGTAGAGACTTCCTCACTCGGATTCATGCATTCACCACCCGCCACGTAGGTTATTGTTCACGTCACGTTTCACTGCGCATTGGTTTTAAAAAAGGTTAGAAGACAAGGTGTAAGAGTAGACATATAACATTGATTGATAAGACGCTGGAATACCGCCTCGTTTTGCAAGAGAAGCTACGATTAGACCAAGAATGCTGAGATACTGACTATCTATACATACACCGATCAGCCCAATCACCAGTCACCATCGGGTGACATCAAACCTTTCGTGCCCAAGTTGCCATTTTTCAAGTACTAACCAACCAACCAATTCCAATTTCCGCCTCTCCTTCATGCAAATAAAATCCATCAGAACATTTCGCAAATAACTATGACCAAGAAAGCGCAAAAGAAGAGAGAAAGTAAAAACAAACTCAAAAAACCAGATATATATCGAACAAGGTATAAGGTATCTGAGCTGAAATGGATGACGGAGAGGAGAAACAAAAACAATTAAAAATTGGTAGTGCTAATAGGACAAGGGCAGAAGCAACACCAGTGGGCCAGCCATGAGTATGAGTGTAGAGACATTAGGTGCGCGAGAGCGCGATGATATATGAGACGAAAGTGAAGAAAAGCCCAGTATGCCCGACCAGCCCCGTATTGTTGCCCGTGACCCCGAGAAAGATTTGCTCATGAAAAAATAAATATCCGAAGTAAAAACGCTATATGCAAAGAAAGAGAAAAGGAAATGCTAAAGATAAACCGTCGGCCATCGTCAAAGCCAATAGTGTGAGATGAAAAGAGATGAGGGATATCAAAACCGAGTCTAACAAGGAAAATAAAAAGGAAATCATAGCAATCATTAAAAAAAGAACTCAATCTTAGTACACGCTATCATCAGCGTCGTCCATTCCTTGAGAGATCATGGAGGGCGTTGACACATCCGACACTTCCATGTCGTCCTCGTAGCCGACAAGAGCTTGAGAATGAAGTCGGAAGGAGTCACCCATGAGCTTTGTGATTCTATAACATGTTAGTATGATGTTTATTGATTGATGGACATTGTGACTTACCCCCAAACGACAACTTCATCAAGCATACTACCCCAGACACGAGCGACAGTAGAGCTAAGCTTGGAGCTATAGCCTACAGAATCATCGTCAAAGAGGGCTCGGATCTTGTTTTGCATGGCCGTTTCCTCCTCAGTTGGAGGCTCCTCGTCATTTTCCAGGCGATAGAGCCACAAGCTGAGGATGACCATGAGATCCAAGCCACAAAGAGGATGCTCGATGCTCCAGTTGGTAGCCGACGTCCTAGCAACCCATCGGATTCCTTGAACGGCTGCAGTTTCAATGCAGTTGTAGCATTCTTGGATGACCTTGATCATCTCGCTGGACCTCTTGACCTTGTCCCTAGCATTTGACATAGCAGCAGCAACTTCATAAGAGTCGTGATACCTCAGAACTTCTTGAATTGATTTGAGGTCAACCTCAAGACGAGCCTTAGCATTGCGGAACAGGGCCATAGCATTGAAGATCAATGGATGTCCTTTGTGAGGGGCATTGAGTGGAACTGAAACAATCTCCGGTTCACAAAGGTCGAGCGATTTCTCCCAGGTCTCCAATGCAAGACGGAGCTTGAATTCCAAGACCATATCTTGAAGTGCTTCCGGGCTGCGCTTATGGTACCAGATCTCAAGGAAGAGTGCATTGATCATAACACGAGTTGCAAAAGCACTGTAACGTAAGGATTCACCCTGGAATAGGTTATCGTGAGCGTCCATGAATGATGGTATATCGGCAGCCTTGAGGTGTTCTTTCCAGGTAGCTTCGTCGGAAACGTTAAGGTTCCACATCGCTTCAGTCGAGGGAAGCTGTAGATCTTCAAACTCGTTGAAACTGATAGCGGGCGTATGGTTGTATGTCAATGTCAGTAAGCCAAAGAAGATGTATACCGCATAGTACGTTCGTCGACAGCCCTCATCTTCCACCCATTCGGATCGGGTAGGGGCAGCACCCTCTCGAGCATCGGTCCGAAGCTTCAGCTCATAACGATTACCAGCAACCATGTTGGCAAGTAAACTCTTGATCGAGCAAGCCCATTCCAATCCTTTTGGATCTCCACTCCAGCTTGCGAAAATCATATTGAGAAGCGAGCTTTGCATGGTCCACAAAGGACACTTACGTGAGCTGAAATTCTCCTTGTTTTGTAAGAACTGATTTACGAGGACCTTGGAACCAATGTGCATCATGTATGCATGATCTTGATCGAAGGCATAAAGAGCACCAATGGATAGCACAGCAAGAAGAAGTGGTGGTGAGACCTGCGTTGGTTTAAAAGTTGAAGGGTGCAAGAAAGGTAGATGATGGTGGAACAGGCTGAAGTATGTCGAAAGGAATCTGTTCAACGATGCCAACGGGGGGAGACGAAATCCTTCTGGAATTGCTCGTTCACTGTCATGGCCACGGATATTGTCCAAGATGATGTTGCGTTCTTCGTCGCCAGTGACTTGGGGTGCTCTCATCGCTGCTGCTTCGGAACGGGGCTGTATTGGTGACAGTTGGGGGGTGGAAGCCATTGAGGGTGGCAATGAATCGATCATGGACTGTAACGCGGGGACGAGTCCATTGTAGCTTGACGACGCCTTGTGTTTTACGATGGGTGGAAGCTGATTAGGATGAGGTTGCATCGTACTACCACTTGTATAGGACGTCTGGGAGTCTTGAGAACCAGAAGCGCCCGAGGTGATTGAATGAGACTTTGGCTCCGTTACAGACTGCGGCATGAAAGAATCCCACGGGACTTGGGGTAGCGAAATTGCCCCCGAAGGATATGTGACGGATGGTTCCATGAGCGGAGTTCCATTATGAGAGAAAGCCATTCCAGGTCTATTCTCATATGGGCCTACGCCTGCATTGCGCATTGCTGCAGTAGCTTTGTGGTGAAGGTCGGTCATCAACATAGCGGCAGTCTCTAGGTCAACTAACCCATCACTACTGGCCTCGATCTGTTCAAGGGCCGATGCGTCAATAGCGATGGCTGATTTGGCTGAGCCGGATACAACGGATGCCTTGGGGCCGGCACGTCGCTTTACATCGCTATGTAAAGGGATACCTCCATCTTTGGCGTGTACGGTTCGATCATGTCGAAGCAACAAATCGCGTCGCACAAAGGTACTTCTACACTTCATGCACTTGAATGGACGCTCCTTAGTATCTGCGACGACGATGTTAGTATTGTGTTCAATTGTCGCGATGAAATTGTGATGGTGTAATCGTAGTCGCAATCCAGGGTTGATAAATCAACCACGCGATTAGATGCAAATGGGGGGGGGGGCTAAAAGGGGTGCAAGGAACACCGAAAACTTACGTGATCTCTCATGTCTACTACGATGTTCACTCCTGCTGAAAGCTCTATTACAAAATTGACATTTGTACTTCTTCTCCGGAACAAGGGACGACTTCCTTATTGTTGATGTGGATGATGCACCCGCAGGCAAGATATTTAAGGCTGCGACAGGCATCGTGTTCGAGGAACTCTTCTGACTTGACTTGACTACACGCTTCGCACTCGATAGTACACTTCGAAATGATTCACAGATCGATGGTTGAATATCGACTGACTCGCGGAGGAGGGGCGTAAGGTTTAAAGTGTGTATTGCTTGATGTATAAATTGTTCATTTGATGTGGTCTGATTGTCATAGATGGATGGGGAGAATTGGGGTATTGGTTCGATGGCAGAGGCCGTGTGGAATTGTTTAAAGAGTGTAAAACCACGGGTCGCGTCGACGAAAGATCGAGATATCCAAAGGACCAGTGTCTCGAGGGGCTGGTGAAATGAGAATTAAGTGTGTGAATAACAATCACGAAATACTAAGGAGGAAGGGTTGATAAAATTGGAAGAAAAAACAAGAGTGTGTTGGATGAAAAGATGATGGAATGAATGAGGGGTGAAAGCTGTTAAAAGAGAGGGGATGGGAGAGGGGAGGGGGGATTGATGGGAATTTTAGTGAAAGGTGAAGGTGGGTGTGGATCATCCACCGAGAACCCGCAGAGTTAGCGAGTTAGCGTGAATTTCTTATGCAAAAAAATAAAAAATAAAAAAAGATTATTCTTGTTCACGACAGTGATTATGTGATGTGATGTTTTATGTTTATGTTTATGCTTATGTTCAGGTTCTTGCTCTTGATCTTGCTCTTGCTCTTATTCAGCTTCTTCTTCTCGTGCTGCAATAAAATTCAATATGGAATTCGATAGACCTGCCTGTCTACCCAGGTCGATACCGAGATGGATCAAGATAGTTTCTCAAGTTGATTAAAAAGAAGGTTTGCGAGAGCCAGGTCAGGAAGAAGTAGGCACTCTCCAGTTGGATGACTGTGCTGGGTACTTGGTGATATATCATCTCCTCTATTCGCTTGTATGTATAAACTATATATATACATGTGTATCTAGATGGTAATGCGATGCTCCTCCTTCATGTTCTGAAGCAACTCCAAACTCAAGCTCCATCCTGTTCCCAACATAATCAGTTCCATTCGAATCCGGAAAGCAGACATCCTCTGTATGTGATGGGAATTTTCATAAAAGGAGGAATAGTGCGTACCAAGGCACCTCGCGTCGGAAGGAAGTGATAGATACTAGATACTAGATACTAGATACTAGATACTAGATACTCGATACTCGATACCTACTGCAGTAAGATCGCGCCGCCACCCCCCTTTGAATGATCAATGCCGGGGGTTTACTTTTGATTGCGATTCTTGTTCTTATTCTGCTTAGCCCCGAGCATCATTTAATTTCTTCTCCGAAAAGAATAAAAAATACGGTAATAGCGGCGCTGGTTGGAGAGAGCTATTGGGTTCAATTGAATCAGAAGATTAGCCTAGGTACGTACAACTAATTGAACTGTGCACACAACTGCACAGCGCTGCGCTGCACTGCTGCACTTCCCAATTTAACTTCATTCAGCTGTTGCGTGGTGCATAAGTCGCATTGTTTAAGGTGGTGGTTGGTGAGAAATCGGGGTTGGACTCGAAAATCTGGAGGAGAGAGTCAAGTCTTGCTGTTGCTTGCTGTTGCTTGCTGTTGCTTGCTGTTCAATGAACGATCAATGGTCTATGATCTTGCCGTCCGATTTATTACTTATAGCTTAGAGGGTAGGTACGGAGGAGCGAATGGGATTGGGCTGGATTGGGATTGAGATTGGAATTTCCTATGGGAGGTGGGAGGCCATGTTTTGTTATGGTAGGGTTAGGCAGGTGTGGCATGCTATGAGGTAGGGGCTAGGGACAGAGTATGATGTGCAATTGGTATCTGGTGTCGCGTGTATTTTTGACTTTGCATCCTCTAGCCAGGCCCAGGGGTCGGGATAGTGTGTGGATGTGGGTAGGTGGGAAGGTGGGAAGGTGGGAAGGTGGGAACTTGGAAGGTATCTCGATCCTAAACTGATCTGGAGACCGATCACGGTCTTGCGGCAGTGGTCATGGGATCCCGAAGAAGATGCCTTGATTTATGATGCAGCACAGGGCATTCGATCGTCAGCACTTCATGTGAATACCCAGGATTCGTAGTGTTTACATGGTGTTTACATGGTATTTATGTGGTATTTACACAGTATTTACATGGGATTTATATGGCATTTACATTTCTTCACATTCATTTACGCTGGTCTGGAGAAAAGACCAACGGCGAATGTCACATATTATATGCCGTCCGATAGTGCTCAACACCAGATGAAACTCTCTTCCGTTCATATATCTATCCTCTGCCCTGTGTACCCACCTGCCTACGAGTCAAGCATTATAATACATAACCTATATCCAGCCCCCCTTCCCACATAAATCCTCCCCGCCCTTTCTCACCGTACACCGTCCCTCGAACACTACCACGACCACGGCCACGACCACTACCTAGGCACAATCCCTAGGAATAGGAATAGGAATAGGAATAGGGCCCAGTATCTTATCTGTTCCGAATCTTCGAAAGTCGGTATGGGATATGAGCGTCGACAGTGCTTACTTTGGTGACTAGTACGACTACCCAACTTGAGTCGAAGGCTGCAATTGCCAGCGCAACAGCGCAACAACTGTTGATGATTGACGGCGAATAAAGTTTGATTCTCATCGTCTTGTAAGTTGTAACCCCACGTACGAAGTACATCCCACCAGTTGGCCGCTTGCCACAGGCCTGCCATCACAGCCCATCTCCCCAGCCCATCCAACCGCAAAGGAAATTATTAAACTACCCAACTCGGCTTGCCCGCTTTAATAAATCTAAGAATAACGCGATCGAACATTGGCATTGGGGATGGGGGGCATTGGAACCTGTGGACCTTGGAAAAAGTCAGAGATACAGATTATCATTATTGCAGACTCCTCGGACGCCTTCGAAAAAGCAAGTCACTCCCGCATCAAATCATTTTTATTGTTGTGCTTATCGCGAAGTATAATCCCCAAAATGGCAATTGTTTTCTTTCTTTCTTTCTTTTTTTTCCTTTTCCTTTCTTTTCTTTTCTTTCCACGCATGTACTCTGTTTTTACACAACTGAAAAATATCCCCCCCTCTCCTCCTCTTACCCCTCTACCAGGAGCGGGGAATGTTGGTTAGGAACAACGCAGAATTTCAATCGTTGTCAGCCCACTATCATCCTCTTCGCCGTAAGATCGATGTTATTGCCTTTCGTGTATTTTATGCTTTTGATCTCACCGCCATCATACCCATTTCACGAACCCTCGCTGCTTTTAATCGCAACGTACATGATAATCAATATTGCGTTTCCAATATTTGGCCGATTCCCATTGGCGCAGAACGGATATCTGTTACCGTAGCTACTGGCTGTTTATTTTCCATTCTTCTGGGCGTTTTGTTCGTTGACCTTCATTTCCAATTCAATGATGATTTCATGCTCGACTGTCTATCTATCCAAGTCAAATCATAATTTGCGATCACCATATAGACATTAGTCTGATGGATGATCCCGTTATTCGATCAGAGGACAAACGATATGCCAGGTACGCGAATAAATCACCATCACCAGCATCCACTCGCATTAAACTCCTTTCTGATTTGGTCCTAGTTCTAGGAACGCTTCCCCGGACCCACCCTCGTCTCCTTTGTGATTTGGATGCACAATTTCAAAACCCGGTCAATGAATCAGTAATGAGGGCACCATTGCACCATACAGCAACAAAGCACCCGAGTCGGGACGGCTCGTAATGGCCTATCAAAATTAATATATGCTCATAAAAACTGATTCAAGAAACACGCTGCATTGGGCCATATTATTATTGCAAACCAACGGTGAAGAAGCTCATTGAAGAAAACTTAGGAAAGTTCTTCCTGCAGAAACATCCAGATCCCAGCCTAGGTGTGGCTCCTCCTGCCCCTCATATCGAAAGCATAGAAGCCGTCTTGATAACCTTCCATGACTTCTACCAGACTATACCAGCATTCCACCCAATCAAGTTCACGGGCGTGCTTAACTTAATTTGGATACAATGCCGAAATCATCCTTCACCGGTCAATGCCCTCCGAGACAGTGGGTTCCCTGTGCAAAGAAACGCAATGAATAATCCTTTCTGGTGTCTCTTTTCACATTTCGTGAGTGGAATATTCAGGGATGATATAAATCTGCCATGTCCCTCCTCGTCCGCCTTGATTATTTCAAGGCACTGACATCCAATCAAATTTGATGGAATGAGACAACTTCACGGCAGAAACGGGTACTAAGGATCCAGGAGACGGATTTCTGGGTCCTCGTGTTTTCAGTCCACCAATTCGGGGGAGGCTATCCGGTAACATCTAGAATGATCAAGATCACCCATAGCAAGGAGTCACCCATACTTTTCCACCAATATTTGTATGAACCAAGACCTGCTATTCGTTACGGAACTCTACAAAGTTAAGTTCTAGCAGGCGGCTCACGTGGCACCCCCTTCACCGATTAGTTGGGAAGAAATCCAGAACCTCGACTTCGACATGGGAATCTATGCACCCACGACACCGCCAGGTGCGTTATCACAAAAATGGGATTAGCAAGATGGCCAAATTGTACAATTCACAAACAAGACATTCAATCTAACTTATGCAACTACAAACTCTACTGATACCGTAGATAGTTGAAAGAAACTTCACCGCTGAGATTGTTACCTAGACAACTGTTACTTGGTATGGAACCCCTCTTCAAGTACTACATCTCGTTACTTTCCTATCTGCATTCCAACGTGGTCGTGCTTGGTTATTCAAACATTTTTATTCTCATTGCAAAGCGTTTGTTTCAAGGGTTTTCGGTCAACCGAAGTTTCCGATGTCCGAAATTGGACTCGGATGAACACTTCAAGCTAAATACAAAAGTGCAAATCGCAGGTTATAATAGGTGCTACAGTATTGTCAGGTTCCAAAAATATCGAAAAGTCTCATCTCGAGAAGACCTGGTCCCATGTTTCCTTATGCAACACGATCTTAGCTAAGCAGACTTTGATGAAATATTTACTCTTGTACTTCGGGGCGTCGCGACCTTATTTCAGAACTTCAGAAATGGAACAAGCACGGGAACAAGTCATCCTCGCATGAAGAACGATCTCGAGCCTTTCGCAGGCCAGTGCCATATATCATGTAGGCACCAGTAAATGGGGTTTCGTACTTTCTTCATGCCTTTACAATCTCACCTTATCGCAAACCCCTCCATACCCCTAGCCAGATGAAACCACCAGTACTTTCGCACTTCCACCCCACTCCTAAAACAGAAGGTCTTGATTTCCTTATTCGTATCTTCCTTCATTTATTCCACCCTCCTTCTAGAATCATTCTAGAAGCAAAACGGTGATATCCCCCACCTGAACTGGAAAGCTGAAACCTTGATATGCGCAACAGTATCACTTTGACACTAGTAAACACGAATTGCGTTGTTGTCTTCTTTCGGTGTGGCTACATCTTACAGGATGGATGCGTAACTCATTAATTCGATTATGTGGGAGGGAAGCACAAGGGGTTGCAATGCTTACTGACGACGAAGTTGATGATTAAAATTAGATTCAAAGGAGAAGGAGGGGTTTTAAGGAAATGTAAGCACCCGAGCAAGGTCGCCCTCAGTATACCCCTAATGAGTTTTCCAAGGACAAAAACAGACGATCATCATCTTGTCAATAGAAGACCAGTCGACATAGCAAGAATGGTGAATCAGCAGCCACGGAATCTTAAAGTCAACAACGCGAATTCTCGATCGGTCCGAATCTCCTTGTGTACACGAGAGGCTCAATATCTTGTCAAAGTTGGGAGCATGGAGAAACGGCCAAGTGCCATGAAACCCTGCACACTTAGCCGTGGCTTCGTCGAACTCCTCACCCGTTCATCTAGACATGTCAAGTCTTCCACCAGCTTTGCATCAGAGTAGAGAACGTTTGGACATTGTATCTCACGTGACGAGATACAATACTGACCCGCAAGACCTGGTGAAAAGCAAGTCTAGGGTGGATTGGACACATAATTTCTAATTTGTTCTTTGTTGCGTGTGTGGTTACTGCACCGTCATGGATCCCATGCGCTAAAATCAAATAGAGAACCTTTCGTGGTAATGGGCGAGGTTCCTCCTGATTTCCAAATGGAACCCTCGTTTTATCTCAACGGACTTGAGAGAAGAACAGACCATTTTCCTCGCAGATTAAGGAATGCGAAGGGTAATCTTCGTTGTTAGGGTAAAGAAGTGTGACAAAAGAGGATATCTGGTATCGCAGCAAGTATCGTTGCACAGTATTACTTGATAATTTCCGGAAGGGCCAAGAACGAATTTGGTAATGCATAGTTGATGACGGCTGCCTTGAATAGAGCTTGTCCTGCAGGCAGTGAGTGTGTGGTGATTGCTGAAGAAATTCCTGATGACATAGATTCACAGTAACAGATTCATGTCGTGATAACTTGCCTCGTGGCAATACCCTCCTTCTCACATGGCACCAGGACTGATGAAACCACAGCAGGATGTGGTGAACGAGAATGCCGAACCTTTACGGTAGTAACGCATCAATCATTGACGTTGTTATACTTGGGTAGGTGAGTAAGTAGGTAGGCAGATAGGTAGATAGGTAGAAAGAACGTCGTACACAGCAACACCGTGGGTTTTTGTCTGAACAGTCTCTTGATATTGGATATAAAATGTTCCCAGATGATGACCAATGGAGGATATATGCAACTGTTGTTACCTTGCCTGGAACTCCTTTGAACTCCTCTTAGAAGTTATCATTTACATCAATAGAATACCAAAATCTTTTTTCTCTCTTGCTTTTTTTTTCTTTGCCTCCCCGAGCCTTCAAGGTTGAAGAACACTATGGGATGCATTTGTTCAATGGATCTACATATTGTATTGTTCGGCCTAGATACAAACACAGGAGACTCCTCTGTAGGTACTAGGTTGAACCACCTAGGTAGATACTCATCAATTTGGCTGTAGATTATCATCATGTTCTATTTGCCTGTCTGATAGCTACGGAGCACATATCTACGACTTAAAGACTTGCCCACCACCAAGGCCGGTTACCTTCCTCTGTGTTTCAATTCCGCCAATGAATATCCGATCCGATACCCACATGTTCCCCTTCCCCCCTCGCTCCAATTATCAATAATATAATCCATCTACCTGACTATACCTATACCTACCATCTGCCTAGGTCGGTCTACGATACTCACTAACTATACTATACTGTACCATACTGTACCTATACCTTCTCTTCACATATCTTCCCTCTTCTCTCTTCTCTCTTCTCTCTTTTCTCTTCTCTCTTCTCTCTTCTCTCTTCTCTCTTCTCACTCTTCACTCTTCATTTTATCATTTCATTCGTTCTTTACCCATATGTTCTCTTGACAAATCATATCGTTGTATCCCTAGATACCTCCTCGAGTAGTACCGACCTAGTACCTACCTCGTCTTCATTCGTTCCTCGACACTATCGTTTACATCCAAAGTAAAGGGAAATATATACTGCAATTGTCTTTACGAAAAGCAAGACACATGTATGAGAACATCCCTACGACTCCGTACTTTGCACGCAGATTCCCAAGGTACCAACTAAATCGCTGGTTTCGAACATCAAAATCTTTTTATTTTTTTACTAGCAAAAGACTGGTGGACCCTTGTATATACGCATCCTCTATTTACTCCCTACCCTATACCACTACACCCTTCCGAGTTTAACTCCAGTGTGCTAAACGTGGACCTCGTTGAAACAATCCCTTCCAGGCCAAAACCACTACTGCGATTTGCGAAATTTGGCGATAACGAGGCAAATCTGCCCTACTACAATAGCCCACCTTTATGATATTCCTTTCGACTTCATTTGGATATATCTGAATACAATACCATATACCATCCAAATACCATATATCAGATACCATTTCTCTCTCTCTCTCTCCATATATACACACACACACACACATACACATACATACATACACACCCGCACACCCGCACGCACGCACACGCACACACAGGCACATGAATGGTGTGGTAATCGAACTACATACTATCGTTCAGCTAATCGATGTTCCACTGACCATAACCATAACCGCCCGAAGTCTCTCCAATCATTATCGAAATTGATCGACAACACCCGACAAACTACCTAAATATACCCCTCCTCTGCAACATTCATATCCAATATATATCTTATACCTTCAAAAGCGCGTACACCTACTTGGAACAACTAATCATGAGTTGAAGATGTTAATGAATGACACAGACCGTGGTCTCGGTAATATATTCAGAAAGAAATACCTTCGCAACTTCCCACTCGAGTAATATAACCAATTTTATTGCATAGGGAGAATCAACTCTGTTACAACGGTAGATACACTCCCACGTTCCATATACCTAGAAGAAAATACAGCAACCTCAAAGCGCTACAACGCGCAAACCATCGCCACTTATGAATGGGTTATTGGGAAACGCTCCGCAGACAAATATGTATGTGCGAGCGCTATACGACTACGAGGCCGACGACCGAACAAGTCTTAGTTTTCACGAGGGGGACATAATACAAGTGATCACACAATTAGAAAGTGGCTGGTGGGATGGTGTCATAAATGGTGTGAGGGGATGGTTCCCCAGTAATTACTGCCAAGTCGTATCGGGCCCTAAAGATGTCCTGGACGGCAAGCCGAATGGGGTTGGAATGGGTATAGATGATGATATCGACGACGATGAAGACGACGAAGAACAATACGAAGAGCAGTACGATGATGAAGGCGAAGAATCAGAACGTGACGACTCTTCACATTTGCCTGCAACCGGTGTGAACAGCAATGGAAGATCAGGGGTGGATTTCTGGATACCTCAAGCGACTCCTGATGGTAGATTATTCTATTTCAATACGGAGACTGGCGAGAGTAGTATGGAGCTACCGTTGGAATCGCCATCTTCATCAACGGAAATGGGACCGAGAGATCGGATGAATGTCAATATACCAGAGAAAACAAGGCCCCCGGCAGAAATGATGGCGCGAGGATATATAAACGAAACAGACGATGAATCAGAAGGGAATTCTGCATCTGAGCTCGATGGAGAGTCTATAATGCTCGCATCTAAATCCTCATTTGTATGCTGCCTACTCAGTATGGCTATATTGTACCTGCTAACACCTCTCAGCCACGGAAGAAACGCAGATCTCAATTATCCGAAGGTGTGTCACCAGCGACCTCCATGGACTCAATCAATGGCACATCTCCTGGCACTCGCTCACGAGCCGACACGTTCAACACACCGAATGTATCCCTAACAGCAATGCCGACAATAAACCCATCTACGACCTCTTTCACGACTCCTGCTCTTGGCCCACCACACGCTGCTACTTTGCCTCGATCATTCTTTGATGATGGCTCCGCTGCGCCACTGACATGGAATAGACTCGTTGCAAATATGAAGAGAGCTGTGGATCGCTATCGCGAAGCGATCAATAACCATGATCGTTCTGAGTACGTTCGCCGAGCTGAAGATATTTCCGATCACCTCCGACTATTATTGGCTGCTGGATCTGGTACCACTGATAATCATTCTGGCCAGCCTTCTATTATTTCTACCAACAAAGCTCTGTATCCCCACTTTCGGGACATGATGTCAAAATTCTCGAAATTGGTTATTTCGTCACACATTGCTGCTTCTGACTGGCCCAATTCGGAGTCGTATCAAAAATGCTTGCAGGAGGCGGACGGCGTACTTTTAGGCGTATTCAGCTACGTTGAGGTGGCCCGCCAGCAGCGTGGCGAGGACATACCACGATTACTTCCTGGCTTTGTCGTTGGTAGCACTATTGGCGGTAGTTGGCAAAATAACGGGCTTGGATCTAGAGATCCTTTAACGTCCAACTTTCTCGACGAAGATGAGAATGTCGTTGAACCTTCTGCGATTTTGGATGCAAAGTTGATGGAGAGACTCGATGATTTGAAGAGAATGCTAACATCTAGCATTCGAAAATTGGAGGAGCATCTCGTACTCACCGACAAAATCATCACCCCTTACAGACACGAACTGATTGGTAATAATGTCTGTGCAGCCGCGCAAAAAGTTCTCGAGATGTTCAAGCCTTGGGTGTCTACGGTTGAATCTATCAACTTGTCTTCTCTCGGTGATACATTCCAAAATCCTCAGCTGATTGACTTCGCCAAACAGAAGCAAAGTTTATATGATAACATATCAGACTTATTGCTTGGATGCCAGGCTGTAGCTGGGCCTTTAGGTGATGAGTGGGCAGAAGTCCGTGGGGAGTCATTGGAAGGACGGCTGAATTATGTGCGCACGTGTTCAAGGTCTTTGGAAACAAACTCGTCTCATATTGGCTTCTCACTGCAGCTTCTTGGTGAGCTTGTTCAAACGGCTATGCAGCAGGCTTTGCCTCTCGAAGAAAGGGCGAAAGGTTTAAAGAGAGGTGATAGCGCGCCCTACGAGCGACTCCATCAACGATCAGACTCCCGGAATCCATCACTCCGTCCTAACCTTGCAGATATCGGTAAGTCGCAAACTTACTCTGAAGGTGATACAGTTCTTCCACCATTCCGAAAGGAAAACTCCAAAGTCAGGAAATTCTTTGGCGAAGAGCCAACTCGAAGAGATGCCCCAGACGAGACACCAGACTGCTTGAAGCTCGACCACGAAGATGATATTTCCTACGATACGAAGGTCCAGCCTCCTATATTGAAGGGCGGTACACTTGTAGCATTGGTTGAGCAGCTTACACGCCACGATAAGTTGAGCTCGGATTTCAACAACACCTTTTTACTCACGTATCGATCTTTTACGAATGCGAGAGAGTTATTCGAACATTTGGTGAAGCGCTTTCAGGTACAACCTCCTGAAGGTATGCCCCCAGGAGACTATGAAACGTGGGTATCCCGAAAACAAAAGCCGATTAGATTTCGAGTTGTCAACATTCTGAAATCATGGTTTGAGCTTTTCTGGATGGAGGATCAAAGTGATGATACCAAAGCTCTCATAGCCAACGTCTACACGTTTGCTCGGGACACTGTGAAAGCTACTGAAACGCCAGGGTCCGGCTCATTAATGACTCTCCTAGAACAACGGTTACGGGGACAGGAAGCTACAGCCAAACGTTTAGTCTTGACCTTGAACCATTCCACGCCCCAACCAATTATGCCCAAAAACATGAAGAAGCTTAAGTTCTTGGATATTGATGTAACAGAATTTGCACGTCAGCTTACCATTGTCGAGTCAAAGCTTTATGGGAAGATCAAACCCACGGAATGCTTGAATAAAACTTGGCAGAAGAAAGTTGGCGAAAACGACCCTGAGCCTGCACCGAATGTGAAAGCTCTGATCCTACATTCTAATCAATTGACGAATTGGGTTGCTGAAATGATTCTCACGCAACTTGATGTCAAAAAGCGCGTTGTCGTCATCAAACATTTCGTTCTTGTTGCGGATGTAAGTAATTTTTCTTCCGACTACCTTCATCCTTCCTAACCTACTCTAGAAATGCCGTGCTTTAAACAATTACTCAACTCTCACTTCCATCATCTCTGCGCTTGGTACGGCACCAATACATCGACTAAAAAGAACCTGGGATCAAGTGCCAGCCAAAACCTTGGCAGTATTGGAATCTATGCGTCGCCTTATGGGCAGCACAAAGAATTTCGGAGAATACAGAGAAAGTTTGCATCTTGCCAATCCTCCATGTATACCCTTTTTTGGTAAGCTTTAATTGCTCATCTGATGTAATATGGCAAACTGACAACTCTAGGTGTGTATCTTACTGATCTTACATTCATCGAGGACGGTATACCTTCTATCATTAAGAAAACTACATTGATTAACTTTGCCAAACGAGCAAAGACCGCCGAAGTCATTCGCGACATTCAACAATATCAGAATGTCCCGTACGGCTTGCAGCCAGTCCCGGAACTTCAAGAGTATATATTAACCAATATGCAAGCTGCGGGAGATGTACATGAAATGTATGAAAAGAGTTTAGCAGTCGAACCAAGAGAGCGTGAAGACGAAAAGATAGTCAGGTACGTTCTACACTCTTGATAGCAATCCTTTATCGAGCATGAAACCGATGATAGACCTATACTTACACGAACGACAGGGTGTTGGCTGAATCAGGCTTCCTATGATCGCCCCGCATTACGCATGTTAGAAAATATTCCCGACAATCACATTGCTGTGACTGGGAAGCATAAAACTCAATTTACAAACCACCGATTACCAGTCACCACCACGGATTTGTTGTGAGACTTGATTGTATCAGGTGTTAATATTAATACATGCATCAAAGAATTGACAATAATTTGTCACTTTCCAGGCTTCGTATACAACAACTTTGAGGTATAGCTTAGAGGTATATGTCGCAATCGTGGCGAGATTTCAGGGCACTCGCGGATGATATGCATTTTCAACAACCTACGAAGTTTTGAGAATGCCAATCTTGATACCCAATGCGCCTACCTCGAGCGAGAAATGGAGAGATCGAGGGGCACGTTACAGACTTAGTAGCATGGCGTGGGTGTACTATCTTTCTTAATGCTGCTATCTAGGGAATACTACTGCCGGGCGAGGAAACTAGGCGCAGCAAATGCTGCAGCAGGTCAACGGAGTTGAAATATTTAAGGAAGACATGTAGCACGGTACTTTATCTATCTGTTGCCATTATACCGAAACTAAAATTAAAGGCATTTACTTCTACTGCGTTCACCTATAGAAGACTTGGTGGATGGAAGTTCTCGATTAGCACAGGTAGGTAGATATTACTGTGGAGCTCAAAAGTAACAAGCATATTAGCTTCGAGGTATGTTTGGCAGTATTCCTCTCGGATCTCCGTTAAGATGTGAAGGCTGCAGCTCGATTGGTTGACATGGAACATGGGCAAATCCCTGTCCTGAGAAAGATTCCTTTGTTGATGTGCTATTTGAACACTACGTATAAGTAGCAAGACGTGTATGGGACGACAGTGGCTCATTGTCTAGAGTATGTTCAAGTAATTAGTGTATCACATTCCCTTTTTTCCGACACATCTGTTTGGTTCTATATCGACAGACCTCAGGTGAACTGATTTCCACATGCAATGTGCAAAATGTTCTACTAGAGCAGATCGGCCCGGGTGGGTAGTAGAAATATGAAGGCATCCCATTTTTAAATTACTTCATCGTTTCCGAAATTTGATGTATGGTAAATACAGCATTCATACATGGTTGGATTGCAAAGCTCAAGTGAACTTCGAGGAGGCAATTAAATCCTTTTTGAGGCTGCCCAAACAGTGAGATATTTATTTTCGGATGGTTTCTAGAGTAACACTTCGATGTCATACTTTGCCACAGTGAGGTTATAATTGCAACTTTGTTCTCCACAACCAGCCACAACATCAAAATACTATTCTTTGGCGGGTGTACATGTTGATTTCAAATGATGCAAAAGCATATTTGAGACCTGCTCTCTTTGCGCCCAGTTATTCACAATGGCTCATGTCAAATCACTTTGGTCTTTGCTACCAACGAGACATGCTCGCTGCTAATTTACGAATCGCCTTCTTATGTTAAGTAAGTTAGCTTTGGGTTTCACTTCGATTTTCACCCACCATTCTGACATTGCGTCAGATTTACTCCGAGGTTAGAATTCTTCCTAGATTTCAGCACTCTCTTGACAAGTAAATAATTTGCCCCAAAGTTTCATCGCTTCATCGCCCTATACATCACTGCAAATCAACAGTCAGTTATAACGAAAAAGGTCTGTTTCCACCTCGCAATATCCAAGGGAAAAAACTGTGACAGGTAGAGAACATGTTGTGAGAAAAAACATCATTAACTTGACAATAGATGAATCGGAAACCGACGAAAGAGAAGATATGTGAAACGATGGGGGGGGAAGGTTTGAGATTGCAGGAACAGACTGCGAGAAACGGTGCGGAGGCCTCGAGTGATGTTTCTGAAGGCAGCCTCGGAAAACATCCGTTTAGTTCGACGGGTTCACAGTATCACTCACTCACGAGGCCGACGAAGGAAAAGAATGGCAGTATGTTAAGAGATGGTGAATCGGTGAATCCATTCGTGTCGTTGCATTGTAGCACAGCTGGGGAAACGCGACTCAAGCAATACTTCTAGCACCGATCCTGAAATTAATATAGCGGTCCTCAAAAGACCAGTCAGAATAAAATCGAAATGTTACCTTATATTCCGCATCAAAAAGCACATACATCAGAACATCGGACAACAACCCCGAAGCCAATTCAACTTCTCCATTAAGGAAACCAAGCACGGCTAGATAAATAAAGTCAAATATTTTCAATACAGCGAAGAAAGAGATGCGTGGTTTCCGAAGCGTGAAGTTCCAGAACAACTACTTTGAGAATCGCGTAAAGAGCGCATGTGAACGCACAGGTACTCTCTAGTCCCCCTTATTGCCACGCTGTCTTGTAGTCAAATTGTCGCTGGGGCAATGCGGAGGCTCGATTGGATCCAAAAGCCAAATGATAAAGGTGAAGTATAGGAGGAACGTGAATAGCTGGAATGGTTTCGCACACGGCACAATGAGCAAGCTAAGTTCAAAGCATAGAACTACTCTGGGAGAAATAGGTGGTGGTCGAGAAGGTATAGGGGTAGCTTCATTCAAGAAAGAGATAGTTAACGAGATTTGAGTAAAACGAAAGAAGCCTTGAGCTTGAATAAAGTGTTGAGTATGGAAGAGAGCGAAGATCTCAAGAAAAAGACTGCAAGTATCGTGAGCGCCGTGTTTCAAAATGAAGAAAGAACGTAGGAACAAGAACTCGTGAGTAAGATCTTACGATTGAATGGTTTCAAGGCAGTGGTTCCGCTTAGGACCCAGGGTGAAGTGATGAGTAAAGAGACTTTTTTATATCAATGGAAGTATTGAAAAGGCTTGAGCGATATAACAGGGTGAAAATCGGGCCAACTCCTCATAAGTACAATCCCTTCATCAACAGATTTCGCCACTGAAAGGTAATGCAAAGAACTCCACATAAACATATCTTCTACTCGAGACTGGCAATAATGTTCTCACACTATATGGGGACTTTCGCTGTATCACGTTCCTCTCCTCTACCAATTCTTGAATTTAGAATCTTCCTTTGGTTCTAGAAACATATAAAAAGGGAAGATCAAATGAGTTGTTTTGTGTTGAGAGTTGAATGTTGAACAACACTACAATGCAATATCGAAGGTTGAAATGGAGCAAAGTATCAGGGCAAGGTGGGCGTGGTATATGATCTGAGCAGTATTCAACGGGAGGATAATTATGATGATGGGTTGTACATGAGAATTCTGGGTGCCAAATTAACATCCTTATTTATCCCAGAGATAGCAACGAAGCAAGGTCAAATAAAGAAGCAAAGACCTCATATCCTCCTCACCTCTTTCCTTAATGTTGCCAAGGTTAGAAAGCTCATATCACGAGAAGGAGAAGAAGTCTGGTTTTGCTGAGTTTCATTGTCAATTGCCGCCCTCAAGACAGCACAATCCCCATGTCTTATGTGCCACAGCCGCGAGGGAATTAGCTGCATATGCTGTAGACATGCAACAAACAATCACGATACTAATATTAGAGAAGGATTGATTTGCAAACAATGATCTAGTCAACATCTGGCTCTATTCATTTCTAGGCGATACTGGAGGGGTAGATGTGACATCCACCCACGCTGACTGAAAGTCTGACTGGTGTGAAAACAAACCTGAGAGCAGATGGAAAGTGGTTAGTTGCTAAATAAGCTTTAGAGTAAACAATACGACGGGATATGATGAGTCCATAATGTTGACTAGCTAGACTAAGACTTCGACTTACTTACATACCGCATACCTACCGAGTAAGCGTGGAAAGTATCGGCGAAGGATGACATTTCCTGTAGAAGGTGCAGATGTGGGTGATCGACACGTGACTATACGTAGTTTCGCCCCAGAGATTCGGATCGAGTTTTTTCCGACAGAGACAGAGTGGGGAGTTGAGAAGGTTACAATCAGAGGAAATGGTTTTGACATGTACTGTTTAAAATTGCAATGTTCTATCTAAATCAACGTCGAACACTCAATACTGTGGAAATGCTTCATTATATCGACTTTCTGGTATATGGAAGGGGATGCGAGAGTAATGATCAATGATCGATGGTTACTAATTGGGGTAAAGGAAGGCTCACGTTAAGTTGGACGATAGTGACATCTATCTTGCACCGGTCGATATACCCATGGTGATAATGGTATTCACCGGCAGTACATCGTACTTGCAGGTGCCAACATGCCAACATGCCAACATTTGGAATGATTGTCGTCACTTATGTTAATCACCTGTAAGTTATCGTTCGTTATTTCAATTGCCTAAGGTATCGCCACTACCTAGTCTCCTAGTTCAATTACCTCCCGTGATTAGCAACAGGAACAGGAACAGGGGCACGGAAAGTCCTTGTACTGTACTTCGGGAACTACTGAGGCCGCTCCAAGATACTCGTTCAGTCGTTGCCAACGAAGATTTATTGAAGATCGACATGTGTACCCCAGAGACAATGTGATCTAAAGCGACTTGGCTTGATGACACCAAGTCCAAAAACATGAAGGCGCTTTCCACCAGCTTGCTTACCTTGGGGCTCAAAGCTTGGGAGTGATGCAAGGTGCAAGCCAAGCTCTCCATATTTATTGTGCTAACCATCTGGTCAATACTCGTGTACTAGGTACGTATAGTCAGAACCGTTACCTACTTTGACATTTGTCCATATCGAACCTCTAGCAGCTGTTACTTTGCTACTCGTTTTTGGGCGATCACATGATGTAGGAAATTGGTTGAGATGTCTTTCCCAAATCTCAAATATATCACCAATCTCACCAACATCATTCTTCTAGAGTAACATTAATATTGGTGACTGAGTACGAATGCAGTATGGTTCAAATCTTTCCGGACCTTTGAACCTTCGGTTAACACTCTTCCCGGAGCTAGCTAGTGTACTAGGCAGACTCGAGGTAGACTGACAATACATCAAATTAACAATCAACAAAGACAGATGATCCCTTAACCATTTGAGACTAATCGCACTATCGACATCTTGCAATTCCCCATTCCTCCTTGCCATCTCCCCATATGTCGATTCCTTTGGGGTTCGGGAATTATTGATTAGTGTCACGGCCTGGCGCATTGCCGGTCGGTTCTATTACCTGATAGAGCCATTTCCAAGATCAATATCGAGGCCTATAGTAAGAAATCAATGAATATTTCGGAAAGATCAATGACCGGAAAGAAGTCTATCATCGTCATGATAATTGCTAACTCTATATAACTGCTTGTTTATCCTGCTATTATCAGTCCCTGACCATCAGACAATTCTGCCTTCCCCTTCGTTTTCCAACCAAACTACCTACATTCGACGGTTATCTAATCCTAACCCCTCTTCCAAATAATCAAATAAATCATGCTATTCTCTACCACCACCATTGTCGCTATCGCCAGCATCTTAGACGTTGCATCGGCTCTTCCTGCAAAAAGAGAGGCAGCGCCAACCGATGCGGACATCCTCCAATATGCCTTGACGCTCGAACATCTCGAGAATGCATTCTACAAGAAGGCTCTCAGTGAAATGCCAGAACAGATGTGGCTCGATGCAAACTTCACCTCTTCCTTCTACAACCAATTAAAGTATATTGCGCATGATGAAGAAGCACATGTTGTCTTTCTTCAAAATGGCCTCACCGTTGCAGGTGCTGCTCCTGTTCAAGCCTGTGAATACAAATTTCCATTCACGGATCCCAAATCATTCGTTGCTCTCGCTTCCGTCATTGAGGGCGTCGGTGTTTCCGCTTACCTCGGAGCAGCAGCCGATATCACAACAAAGGCCTACCTTACCGCAGCTGCTTCTATACTTGCCACCGAAGCTTTACATCAATCTGCTGAACGTAACGCCAATGGTGAAATTCCAATGGCCAACCCTTTCGCCACACCCCTTGGATTGAACGCCGTCTACTCTATCGCATCATCCTTTATCGTCTCTTGCCCATCTACCAACGCTGCCTTGCCCGTAATGGCCTACCCACCCCTCGCCCTCAAGTCTGGCTTGCCTACTGCACCAGGCGCCAATGTTGCTCTTGTACCAGAGACAACTCCTTCCGGAACGTTCTATACTACCTTTGTGAGCGGACTCGATACTATCTCTGTTGAAAGTCAAGTTGGCAGTGACGGTTTAATCATGAGTGCAGTTCCAATGAACATCTTGGGACAAAGTTATGCCTTCTTGACCAATGACAACTCTGGCACCTTGACTGATTCCAACATCATTGCTGGTCCAGCCATCATTGAGGTTACACCTGATTCGCCAGTATTCGACTTGTCAACCATTTAAATAATGGGTTCTTGCATGGTGGAGGTATGAATTAAAAATTGGTAGTAATTTCTAAAGGCATTCCGTGGTCAAATAATGGTTTTAATGGGCGGGGTGTGCCAAGTACTATTCTATGTTTAATAACGATTCCTCTTGTCAGCTTCACAAACTTTGTATTGTATATAATAGCATTTAATAAACCAGATATATGAAAAGATAATCCTCGAGGAATTATTTTAACAGTGAATGAATCGAGTGTTAACCCGAAGAATGTCAATACAAATACAAGTGACAAAGCATTGACCTAACTAACTACCCCTCTCAACCCCTCTCGGCCCTCTCGAGCCCCTCCACGAAATAATAGTCGGCTCTCCAAGCGACTAGTTCCCGACTATTAGCCCACAAAAGAAAGGAAAATTTTCCTTCCACACACCCCACCACATGCCCACAGTCAGATCTATCCACAAAATAGTCAATTTATGTTCGAAAAACTGAATCATTCCATCAAGTAATATAAGCAAATATTAATTCTAATACCGGACGGACATTCACCAAACAGACAGTCATCTGAAAGTTACTGGCCTGCTGGCCCAATGGCAAGGCGCTTGACTACGATTTGTGCATAAGTTCATTAACTTCTTCACTGTTGACATCAAGAGATTGCAGGTTCGATCCCTGCGTAGGTCACGTGTTCATTTTGACCGTTTTTTTGCAAAATCTGGATGCGTTGCGTTGAGAATTGGATTTACAGAATATTTTTGAAGAAATTTTGCACTTCTCAATGGCTTACTTATTGGACGTTTGTAACTAACCATTTCCATGAACTCGATTAGATTAGGGATCCTTCAATACTTTTAAATAGATCGATCTCTTCAGAATGAACAGCAAGAGATATACTTACAAAAATAAAATCGGTTTGTTCTAATGCCCGTCCTGAAGGAATTGATGGATGTCATGGGATACAAGTTCCTTTATCTTCGGGAAATAGGAAACGCCGATGATAGAAATATAATAATTCTCTACCGTATAATAGAACTAAGTGTTCATGTTTCAGTGTCTTTCAGTTCTTCTTTTACATTAGTCTGAATCATGTGTATCAAGCAGTCATGAAAAGTTTACTTCTCGCTTAACTGTCACATCCATAGGAGAGTGCAACAAAAGATGGGTAAGCTCTAAGATGTCGTTATTGCTGGCAGTGGACCTGTTAGATTATTCTTAGCATGTGAGAAAGGATTAATAGGTACCTCCGTTTTGATGTTGGAGAAAGAGCAACCCCAAATCGGAATCACCTTGGAATTTGAGCCTTTGGGATGGCGAGGACTCAATACGCCATCTATTGAAATATTTTACCAGCATAGGTTGCTAGACAAGTTATTTAATCGTGAGAATTGGCCATCGACCATTCGGAAAACTCCTGGGTTCCAGTTTGGTGTTCACTTCGGTGGCATCATGCTCAATGCCAACAAACTTGAGCTTGACCGTTGGAAGTACCGCTTTGCTGGGCCGGCTTTAACATCTGGCCCGACAACTATCAACCAAATTGAAGCAATATTGACCTAGCGCGAATAAAGCTTCGGAGTTACGATTCTCAGGAATAGAACTGTAATCAAAATATTAGCACAAAGTGAAATCGGTATCACGGTTAAGACCAGACTGTTTACATCTTGTAGATTTTAATGGTGCTATGTTCAGTCGAAGGCAAGAAATCACGAAGGGACACGTTTGGGATGTGGTGGACAGAGCGACAGAGTGACAGGAATCACAGACTTGAAAATCACAACTGTACACTTTGTGTCCTCGTACACTAATCGATCAAAGCAAGCTAAAAGCTACCGCAAGAGCAGCTTCATCTTCGCTGATGACGCAGCTCACATTCACTCACCACTCGGACCTCAAGGTTCAAACGTCGGCCTAGGTGATGCCATAAATCTAGGTTGGAAATTCGCAACGACGATTCGACAGGAGTCGGTATCCACGAAAGATCCGTTAGGTCTTATACTAATTGACACATACGAAAACGAGCGACATCCCATAAGAGCACGAGTTCTTGAGTGGACTTGTACGCAAGTTCCTATGTTGCAGTCTGGTCTGTATGCAGCGGTAATTTAGACTCTTATTCGCGATCTCATTGACACTTCTGATTGAACCAATCTGTTTCTCAGCCGTATCTGGGGCTTATCACAGCGATACATTCTCGGGGAAGGGGATATTTATACAGATCCACTCGTTGGGGCCAGTGCTTCAGGTTTTGAGCTGGCTAATGGCTCATGGTTATGCTTAAGATTGTAAAGTAGATAAGGTTTACCGGTAGATTTTAAGAATAATATAACACATTTACTAAATAAGTCGATTAGTGATAAGTACATAAATACAATAGATGTTGTTAATATCAAAGCAATGATAAAATGCGGCCTGCCGACTTGTTAGTACGGCCCGACGGTCTCGATGCTTGAATATTAGAAGACGATGATACGTTTAATATTAATGGCTTAAATAATACTTTAAGAAAATAATTGAAACAATAGACTTGGAAGGGAAGAGTCTTTACTCCGAGTTAGAGGTTAATATTAATCAAATTAAATCACTTTAGGTTATTCTAATCTATTCAACTGAATTAAATTTTTAGTAGAGTTATATTTGTATTAAGGTATAGATAAAGACTTATATTATATTATAAAAGTAGAAGAGCTATAGAAGAGTGAGGCCCTACTTATAGGAAGTAGGACACACTAGTATTCCGTGTTTAAGATATAAAGACAACTATAGAATATATAGTTGACGCTATAATAGATATAATATAATTAATAGAGATATTGAATTAGAGATAGAATAATAATAATAAAGGTTTTAGGAATTCGAGTATAATAAAACAAAAGGCTTTAAATTGGAAACAAAATTGACAGGTTTATATATAAATTTCGATTTTTCTTGATATATTAGATTATTAATAAATGTAGAAAATAAGATTGATATTTCAAGTATAACTCTCTATAGAATACGACGGGAAGTATAGAGTAGAATATAAGAGTATTTAGAGAATCTTTTATTAAAGGTTTACCTTCTTAATAATCTTGCTGTTTGCAAGGACCGAAGGTATTATAAACACGAAAAAAGAGAAACCTTGCTTAGTAAAACTCGATTTTAATAATCTTATTGATTACAATATGACTTCCTTAGTATTGTGGCTATAATACAAACCCTTAGGTTTTTCAATGAAATCATTTAAATTAGCTTATTTAAACTAATGAGAATTAGATAAAAAGAAAAGAAAAATGATAACTATATATAAAAAGCTAAAAGTTTTCAAATGATATGATTTTTATAATGCTAGCTTCAAAACTAAAGGTTTTCTAAAGAATTGAAGTTTAAATAGTATAAATTTTATAATACAAAACTCTAGGTTTTTTCAACGAAATTATTTAAATTAGCTTATTTAGAATAATAGGAATTAGATAAAAAGAAAAGAAAAATAGTAACCATATATAAGAAGCTAAAAGCTTTCAAATAATATAATTTTTATAATATTAGTTTCAAAATTAAAGGTTTTCTAAAAGGTTAAAGTTTAAATAATATAAATAGTTAGAGTTTATATAATCAATTGAAAGAGATATATATTGAATATAATAAGCCTAATATTAATAAAAATTATTTTAATACTATGATTGGAAATAGACAAAAGATGTTTGTTACTAATATACTATTTAGTATTATATATATAATTTCCAATACGCTCTTTTAAGTAGTATACTCTATAGCTTTTTATTTCAAGCTAGTTTTTATATATTTGATATATAAAGCTTAATCGATCTATATTTCGATTGTATATAGCTTTTTATATGAATCTATCTTTTTCTATTTATTTAATTACAAGTTATAGAGAGTGAGTATTTTTGTATTATATAATCTCAGATTATACACTTTACTACTACGCCATTTGAACTTATAACCTATTGGAAATAGACAAAAGATGTTTGTTACTAGTATACTGCTTAGTATTATATATATGATTTCCAACAACTATAGCTTTTATGATTCAATAGTATAATCAATAATCTAATATAAAGTGATCTATTAAAATCTAAATAAAATTATAAAATCTGAATAAAATTATAAAAAAAGTAATATAATGAGATTAACCGACTTCGCCTACAAGCCTTCAATGCAATTTCTTTTTTAGATTTTTATAATTATAAATATAATTATATAACACTTTCTCAAAAAGCAAGGGGTCCGGGGGCTCGCAGGCCCCTAGTTAAGTATATTATTATTAATTATAAGAGAAAGTATAAGGAACACAACGGGCGTTTAGAGATTAATCTTAGAATTACAAGCTATAGATCGTAAGAGAGTATACTATAAAGCTATATATAATCAACTCGGCGTTTAGTATCGATAAATACTATATTAGACCGATCGTACGAACAAATTATAGACAGTATATAATATTACCTCTCTTTTTTGAAGAGTTTGTCTCGAATTTATTTTAGATAAATGATTTAAATACAAAATGATTATTAATCTTTTTTTATTAAGAATGTTTAATACGAAGTATATATTACAACTAACGAATATATATCTATTTGTTACGGGAGCTGCCTCTAGAGTCACGTGGAAATGTCTAAAGATCTCTCGAAATAGTTTAGACTAGACTTCAAATAGAAATTCAATAGAATAATAACTAATTGCAATTCTCATAACTATAATAATAAAACTAATAATTATCTTAAACACAAAACTCTACATTATAATAAAACTCATTCCCTTATATAAACCTTCATTCTCCCTATGAATCAACAAATCGATAATCACAAAACCGATATCAACAAAATCGATTATTACAAAATCGATTACAACAAAACCAATCTCAACAAATCAACTCATCACATAACAGATGTTCTAATATCCTAGCTTATTTAATCCATTCATAACTCTACACCCTTTCTACAAAATTATAAAATACTAAACTTCTTCTTATTTTCAATCATATAATAGATAATCCAAACTAATCTTATAACTCATTACCTTATTACTAAACCCATTATAATACTATCCCCTTCTTAACTTAACACTTATTCCAAACATCTTTATCAATAATCATTTTCCCTAACAAGACCTAGCAATTTCTTCCTTCATTATATCTCCTATACAATCAACCTTTATCTATTCTGCTATCTCCTTAATTCATAGAATTGAATGTTCTGATATTAAGCGAAACCTCTATTTACTATATATTAATTCTAATCATTGTTGCTTGATCAACACCTTTGAATCAAAATATTGCGCAAAGTGCATTCGTAATAAAAGGGGTCGCTGTATTCCTGGTCCTGAAATTATATCAACATATGAATCGCTGGATCGCCAACAAAAGCGTCTTCGTGAAAAGAAGGAAGAAACCATAACTAAAATCCTTCACTTATATAAACAACAAAAGTTTTTTCGTGATCAGGAAAAGGAAATGATTCGTTGAGATGTTCGTACACTAGAAGAGCTCGATACTCTAGAGGAGAAGGAAAGATTGGAAAATGAACGTATCGAAAGGGAAAAGGAAGCAGCGTCTGCTTCTATTACTAGCCCTAACAACAATTCCTTTTTCAATTCTTCTTCCTTGAATCCTTCGCTCCTGGTTTCAATGAATTTTCCCTTCTACTAAATAAATTCAAATACCACTAATAAAATGCTTCCAATTTTTCAAAACAATTAAAGTTTTCTTTTGATTCCCATAAATTTTCGATATATAAATAATCTAACCATTTAATCAAATATTTGATTATACCTCTAACATATTTACAATCTAATATTATTTCAATATTATATATAATGTTAAGATTGATTGATTCGATTTCTATAAATAACGCATTCGATATTCCTAATAGTACTGATTCAAATAAGAATATATAGAATACTAGATGGATATTTATTGTGTCTAGTAATTTCAATTGATAATTAACCGTTCCTATTACCTTATCAATTTTGAATAATTCCAGTTTCCTATAATCAAGTTTATTGTTTAATCTCTTGGTTTCAATATTTCATCATAGCAAATAAACTTTATCCCCCTTTTTAAATATAGATTCCATACTACGTTTCGTATTATAGTAGGCTACTATTCTGGATAATATAAATCTTAAATCAAAAACAAATTGCTTTTGCAAATCCTTCAACTGTTCAATTTATATTATTACTGATTCGGCATTTACTTCTTGTAATATCGGAGTTTGATATACTCGAGGATTAAACCCAAAGTTAGTATATGCTGGTATCGTCTTTGTGATTTCCGTTTCCAATATATTATATACGAATTGTACCATAAATAATAGTTCTACCCAATTATTCTATCAATAATTTATATAATATCTAAGATATACTTCTATTGTCTGATTAATTCTTTTAATCTGTTTATCTGTTTGTAAGTGAAAAGTTGTCGATAGCTTTCTCTTAACATCCATAAATACTAATAAGATAATCCAGAATTTCGAGGTAAAAAACTTGTCTCGATTCGAGATTATCTCATCTGGTATTCCGTATATACTTACTATGTTTCAAAGAAATATATATGTTAGCTGTTCAGCATTCTATATTTCTTTGAATAATATCATATAAGTAAATTTCGTTAATCTGTCTATTACATTGAGTATTGCGTCGTATTCGATTCCTGTAGTAGAATTTTTGGAGAGTGGTAGTTTGATTACAAAATCTCATGTAATAGATTTTCATAGCTGAGAAAACATATTTAAAGTCTGGAGCTGATTATATAGAACATATCTCAAAAACTTGTTTTGTATATAGGTGTTACAATTTCCAACAATTTTTTCAATTATTATTCTCATTTGTAGAAAATAATTGATTTTTCATATTCTTGTAAATATTTTTGTAATCCTTTGATATCCATATGTTAGTAATCTGTGTTGTTTTGTTATAAATTCTTTGATCATTTGATTCGGAATGTATACTTTCTTTTGGAAATATATAATATTGTTTTTTATAGTGAATCTTAGTTCTATTGCTTTATATATGTGTATAGCTGTAGCATTCTTGTTGTAATATGATTGGATTTGTCTTTTGAGATGGTTGTCTTTCAATAGATATGTAGCTGTAAGCTGAGGTGTGTTGTAGATTAGTGATTTGCTTTCTTTTTTGAATATAGTGTATGATTTGTAAGACTTGTTTTTTTGATATTCTGGTTTTCAGTTAAGAGTATCGGCTTTAGCGTTTTCTGATTTTTTAATATATGAAATTCTAAAGTTGTAATTAGCTATGATCTCCAACCATCTAATCTGTCATCTGTTTAACTACTTCGTTATAATAAAATAAACCAAGTTCTTATAATCTATATACATCTATACTATATATTTTAATCCCTCCAAATATATTCGCCATTCCCTAAATACATCTACTATCACTAATAATTCTTTGTTATAAATTTCATAATTTAATTCGACTAATAATAACTTTCGAGAATAGAATACGATTGATTGCTATTTCTTATTCTAGCCCAGCTGGCTCAGAACTACTCCTATAACAAAATCAGAGAAGTCTGTTTCCACTATAATTTCTTTCTCTGGATCAAATGTCAACAGTATTAGCTCTTCTGCTATTACCTACTTAAATATATCGAATGACTCCTATACCTTGATTGTCCATTCGAAGATCCCCTAATCCTTTCTGGTTAGTATTATTAAGGATACTATAATTCCTGAATATCCTTTAATAAATCGTCTATAGAAGTTAACAAATCCTAAAAAGGATTATATTTTTTTGATAATAGTTGACTACTTCTATTCGAACACTATCTTAACCTTGTTTTTACTCATTTTAAGCCCTTGACTTGATATAGTGAATCCCAAAAACTCTGTCTCTACGATATAGAATTCGCATTTGCTTAATTTGCAAAGCAAATCTGCCTTAGCTAAACATTCGAGTATATTACTAACATCCCTAATATATTAAACCTCACTATTCGAATATACTAGAATATCATCCAAGTAGTATATACAACAAATATCCAAATATTACAATAACACATTATTCATAAGTCTCATAAATATAGCTAGTATATTAATTAGCCCGAATAGTATAACTTGATATTCGTATAACCCGTATCATATCTTGAAAACGGTTTTCCATTCTTCACCTTCCTTTATTCTAATCAAATAATAACCATTCCGTAGGTCCATCTTAGTAAATATTATAGCTCCACCTAATCAATCTTTTAATTTCATAACTAATAGAAATGGATATCGATTTTTCTTAATAAACATATTAAACTTTTTATAATCCACAACTAATCTCTTAATACTATTCTTCTTAAATACCCACATAATTGAACTCACTATTTGAAATACAAATTCCCTGATCCATCTCTTAATTAAATTATCATCGATATATTCCCTAAATGTTTTTAACTCATCGGCTGATATTGAATAAATTGGAGTGTACACAGACATCTTGCCTTCCTCTAATATTATCTTATAATCCTATAACTTATATTCCAATAAAACCTTATAATTCTCAGATTCCTTAAAAACCTGTTTATATTTTCTATACTGTTCTAATATTATAGGATTCTCTTTTATTTCAATTACAATTTCGTACCATACCGTTAGCTTCTACATTTGTAAAAAAGATATACTATCCTTCACTCTTAATAAAAAACCCTAGACTAGATGTCCTATATCGTCAATATTATTCGCATTCAACTCTCCTTGACGCGTATTACATCTCACAAACACCTCTAACATATCCTTGTAATCACTCTTACACTAATCAAATGATATTAATCCTTATATCCAATCTATTTTCGAATTGTAAACCTTCAACCAAGGCATCCCTAAGATAATCTATTGTTAACCCAATAATACAACATCAAGCTATATAATCTCTATATACTAGATTATACTCATTTGTATTAGTATTGTCTTCTACAAAATCTTTCTATTAAACCCTACTAGCTAGCTATCAACTAACTGCAATCGATAAAGATATTATTTCATTTGAAATAGTATTCCCAAGTATTTCACAGCTTCTAATACAATAAAATTTCCTATAACTTCTGAATCTATCATAGCTAATTATATGTATCCATTTATTTTGACTTTGCAATATATCTATCCTGCTTATCCTATTACATTTAATTGTAATATAACTCTATATCCTTCTATAAAGTTATCAATGCCTCTTCATTGTTTCTTAGCTCTCTTTCTCTTTGGAAACCATCTAATAGCTTTTTTATCAAATCAATGAATTCTACAAAATTCGTTATAGCAAACAATCCAACTTATTCTGGCATATTCTGCTTCTATCTCTTTCTGAAGACTTTCCTTTATTATATCTTTTTCTATTACTAAAGGTATTGAAGTTCGATAATACTCTATCTCCCATAAATCTAGAGTATTCAAACCTTCTTTGTTTTATAATAATTCTTTATTTAATTATTATAATTTTTTGAAAATAATAGTATTAATATTCTTAAACGAATCTTTACTTTCATAGAATATGAAAGTAATATTGAATTGGTTTTTGTCAAATTTGAATTTAAAACTATCTCTTTTTACTCCTATTTTCTTATTTCAACAATTTATTATCCAATACTCTGCTTTTCCATATTCAAAGTATAAATTATTCTTTTATCTTTATCACTTCTCCAAATCGTTATTATCATTTGTATAATATATAGTATTCAATTTTATAGAATCCTTATATCACTATGGATTATATTATGATCTACTTTCATTTTTATAATAACATTTTTGTTTTTGATTAGTTTAAAGTTTATAAAATCGCTAATTCTATTTATATTTGTATAAACGATTGTTGGCTTCGATAGAGTTTTTGATTAATTTGTTCAAATTCGTACTCTCGCTCTCTCTATCGAGTTCTAAGTGTACTTCTGATTTGAGTCTCTTGTGATAATAACTTATAATTGTGGTTTCGTCCTATTTAATAATTCCTATATATCTTCAGAACTCTATAATATACTTCAATGCTGAACCTGTCTGCTTAAAACTAAAGATCTTTTCTTCTACTACCTCTAGCTTATTAGAGTTCCCAAAGATTCTTCGGATTTTAGTTTTGAATCCTTCAAAACTATTGAAGATTGTTTTGATGGGTTATATACAAACTCGTTTATCATATTCAAAATAATTATACAAATATAATTGAATCCATTTGCTTGCTTTTCCCCTAAGATAAAATATTACTCATACACTTTTTAATTCTTTAATAATAAACTTATCTTCATTAAATCTAAAATAAATCTCAAACTGCAAAAAGAATATATCGAATTCCTATCAACTACCTTAATATTTATCAGATAAGATAATCTTGAAAATCTTAATAATAATAATCTCCTTAGAAGTATTTATTATTTCAATATTATTGATATCGATTACTAAAGTGCATTATCCTCCTGAAAGATTAGTAAAAGTTATATTGCGATTAGATATATTGAATCGATACTTGAAATAGAAATAATACTCAAAGTATTATAGGAGCTACCTTTAGAATCACATGAAAATGTTTAGAGATCTTTCGAAATAATTTAAACTAAACTTCAAATAGAAATTTAATAGAATAATAACTAATTACAATTCTCATAACTATAATAATAAAACTAATAATTATCTTAAGCACGAAACTCTATATTATAATAAAACTCATTCTCTTATATAGATCTTCGTTCTCCTTATAAATCGACAAATCGATAACCGCAAAGCCGATATCAACAAAGTCGATTGTCGCAAAGTCGATTGCAACAAAACCGATCTCGACAAGTCGGCTCGTCATATAACAGATGTCCTAATATCCTAGCTTATTTGATCCATTTATAACTCTACACCTTTTCTGCAAAGTTATGAAGTGCTAGACTTCTTTTTATTTTCGATCGTGTGATAGGTAATCCGAACTAGTCCCGTGACTCGTTACCTTGTTACTAAACCCGTTGTAACACTATTGTATTATACGCTTGTTTCAAGTGATCTTTAAAATATTAGTTATTGATTATTTTTTTTAGATCTTTATTATTATTATTAT
>PHWZ01000061.1:0-120142 GCA_004379285.1 Botryotinia calthae
CGAAGTTTGAGCGCTGCTCATCCTGCAACGAGATGGTTTCACTATTCTAGATCAGCTGCAAGATATGCCAGCACTACCCTTTTACCCCTCGCCGGCTTATAAAAAAAACATCGAATGAACTAATGTCACATGATATGTCCCCTTGACGCGATCTGCTCTTTCTTGATTGAAGGCTACGAGGCATACTCGTACATACCGCTACAGATACACCCTTCCCATTCCACTTCCACTTCCACTTCTACCTCTAACCTTTCTGATCCTCCCTCCAATTCAATTCACACCATCCTTTATCATCCTTCTCTTCACCTCTCTCTCCTTCCGACTACGAACACTTTATTCGGAATCTACAGTATCGTATCACAATGGAAATAGCAGAGTAACAAATTACTTTCAATTTTATCACGCGATAAGCTTAATTCTTTATCTTATCGGGAACTTTCGTTCGAGAACACGAAGTATCAAACGCGATCTGGACGCGCGAGGCTATTCACTCATCGCAACACCGTATTGAACGTTCGCGCCCATTTAATTATTAAAACCCCAACGAGCATTTGGATTGCGCCAAACTTTCACAGTAGTTCATCATGTCTAGAATAAAGGTCTCGGAATCTCCTGCCCCTCGTTTTGGCGACGATTTGTACGAGGCATCCCCCGGGCCAAGTTATCCACGAAGGACTTCCGATAGCATGGCTTTATCTCCCTCTCCAGCCGCTTCCATTTCGTCCGATAAAGAGAACCACTCTTCGAGAAATGTAACTGCTAATGGAAAAGGTCGCGCCGTAAGTGTTTCCATGGATCCACCACGAGCACCATCACCCATCAGCAAGAGAAAGCGCACTGGAACCACCGGCGAGGGAGACAATTCAACACAACGTAACCAAAGAAGGCGCACAATCGAAGCGGTTGAAGATGACGACGAGGGGGAACAGGAGTATGATCCAGATCAAAGTGTCGAAGAGAGAAGAAAGCTTCGGTCCGAGTTGAGGGGCCTTTCAAGAGCTCTGCAGGATAATCGTGCCGAGTACCTTCATGCAGAATCGACGGGCATCAAGGATACATTGCTCAAAGCAAATAAGCTATCAGAGAAAGTTAAACAAACCTCGGATGCAACAATCGATTCACGATTGCTCGTTAGTACTGCAGACCTCGCCAAGAAGAAGACGCTGCGAATGACATCTGATGACACCGCACAAGGAGTTGACGTGGATGATTTTATTTCCAAAATCAAATTATATATGGAAAAGGGCGAACGTTCGCAGGACCATGCACCACGGAACACTCAGCGGAGTCGCCGGAATGGTGCCTTAGATGAAGATGATAGCGACAACGATAATGATGGAGAGATGCTTAACTGGGAACATCTCGGGCGCAATGCATGTTTACCGAACAATGCTCGCCCATCAGTGCCTGGTTTTCTTCTCGGCCCCCTGTCTTTACAAAAACGCGCCCGCAGAGCTATTGTCCGAAGAGCTCCCCTCAGACTAAACAATCTTCACGAAATACAACCGGAGGTTTTGCGAGCTGATGATATTGAGAAATCGGAGAATGCAAATCTAACTTATTTGTGCACAAAAATTCAAGACAGATTGAAGGAAGTTCAGGCCAAGGCCTTCGATGCTGCTGAGCTGGAAGCTACAGAAGACATGTCTGAAGAAGATGGTGTTGCACTGAGAGAGAAGTATGGTATATCGGAGAATTGTAGCATTGCATATTTCAAATTTGTCATCAATCCATTTTCCTTCGGCCAGACGATTGAGAACATGTTTTATGTGAGCTTCTTGGTTCGAGACGGTAAAGTAGAAGTTGAGATAGACTCGGATGGTCTCCCATACATAGGTTTGTTTTCTCATGCCTCTCAAAAAGACAATGATAGCTAATAGAGTACTTAGGCGTCAGGGATCCAAAAGACAATGGAAGTTCTTCCCATACAGCAAGACGTCAAGCAGTCCTATCCCTCGACATGCAAGATTGGAAAGAAATGATCAACCTCTTTGATATCAAAGAACCCATGATCGATCATAGAGAAGAACAAGACAATAATAATATTGGCGCTAAGGGATGGTATGCTTAAATGATGGTCTAAAGCAATAATACTTGGTGAGTTGATTGGCATTCGCTTTCTGATGGGCGCAACATGGCGTGATTACATAGGTTTCATGCTTGGCTTATGGGTGGAGTTTACTGTGAACAACAAAAAATGGATGGGTGGGAGCATGGCTGGATGAATGTGTCAAACATCAAGTGGCGTAAAGGTGTCTCCTTATATGTTGTAGTTTTGTACCTTTTCAACGACGTGAAGGAATTTGCTGCCACGTTTTATATACTTGAGGCAATTCAGCATGTCATGTCGGCAAATAAAATCAAGTTCTAATTTTAAATATTCTCGTCAAGTCCCACAATGTGTCGCGTGCTTCTATGGTGTTTCTGTCATTATGTAGGCTCTAAGTGTTGCATTGTTTTAGTCCTTTTTGACCGACATGCAATTAACGCCTCTACCGTTTCAAATCAAGATATCTTCTTGTCAACATGCGCGTGGGTGTTAGAGACGATCTAACAGGAGATTTTAGGCTTACTAATAAGTTAGGCGTTTGCTAAGCTGTGTAGTCTCTTACTGTGGTCAAAATGACTACAGAGATATATTCTACAGATGTTTGTAACCATTAATGTTGAATTCAGATTGCTTTGATCATAAACTGTAAGTTATGGTAATTCAACTGAAGAGAGGGCGTATCAATGAAAACATGTATTCGTGCAAGCGGTGAAAGAGATGGAAGGAAAACGTGGACCGTGGTAAAGGTTTTGCCACTGTTCAAGTGACTCCATTCTACCAACTCGGATTCATCCCATCATGATCGTCTTATACGCAGCGGTATGTTAGTATATACATGACACGAAATCGTCTATCCATCAGGTCCACATTCATCTGCCTTTCCTGCAATCTTAATTTAAAGGCTAAAACCAAACACCTCGCTGTGCTGCTAAAAGATTCAAAGTCTTACGAGAATCCGGACTACATCCTGCACCGGTTCTATCCTAATAGTGGGATTTTTTGATAAAGAGAGTCGTATCCAGAACCAACCCAACCAGTTTCCGCACCACCTCGTGCAATGACGCCCAATCCACCGGCGTACCAGACAATGCTCACAAGACCAACAAGACCGTTGAGACTCCACCACCTCCTCCTCTTTTCCCTCTCAGATCCTCTGGGTAGTAAACCTAACCATTTTGCTGTGCCCCAAACCATGTGACCTGCCCCAATTCCTACCAAAGCTACATACGTCGTCCAAGAAATCATAGGATGTTTGACAAAGCCATGCGCAACGTATCCCAACCCCACGCCAGATGATCCTCCCTCATGTATCAAAGGGATGACTCGGTTGACAAACACATGAGAAGCTACAAGAGGAGCGAGAACATAGCCTGAAATAGAGGTGGACGAGATTGAGGGCCAGAACTTCGGTGATAAGAAGGAAAAGTATGAAAGAGAGCTGGATGGTTGATGGGAGGTGTAGCGTTTTTCAGCTACACGGCGGCGATAGAGACGTAATGCAAAGCCAGAGGTTATGTGCGCGGCAAGAGGGAGACCAACGAGTAATGGTTCAAGAGGGAAGGATTCTATTGTGGGGTTTAGTGGGGTTACGCGAAGCATAGGAGGAGGGATACAGTTTTGGACAAAGCTTAGTAAGGGGGGTACTTACGATAGTATGGGCGAGTCAGCAATAAGTACTTTTCAGAAGCAGGTACCGAGCTGGTAATGAGGGGTATTATAGAGGTATTCGTGATATGCAAAGCACTAAAGACTGAGAAGGCATACGACGAGTAGCGTTGTATACGTGTGACTATACCACATTATTACATTGTTAGTCCAAACCTGTGACATGAGTCTCCGGCAAATAGCACTCACGATAATATACAGCTCCATGACCGGAACCACTAAGTCCCAATGTCGAGGATCTCCCAAACGAGGTATATGAAGGCAATTCGGGTAGTTTTTCATCCCAGTCAAGTAGGGAGTCTATGGGTGAAGGATCTATTTGTTGAAGATCAACATAAGTATCGTCTGAAGCGACAGAATCTCGCCGTTGCTCCATACTTTTCAATGTACGCAAGTGTGTATGAGACCTCAGTATCAACAAAATGAACTTTATCAAAAAGGCATGAAAATGATGAGAATGATAACATGAATTATAAAAGAGTTTCGGGATACTTATTAGTTGGTCACTAGGTGGGAACTAGGTAGGAACTAGACAGCCAGTGTGAAATGTGTTGAAGATGTATGGATCAGATAGATTTAAGGTTAGAAAGCTTGGACTATACCTTAATTTCCTGCCAGTAAGTCACGTGACCATGCGTAACGTACAAACTGAAGTTCCCAGGCAAGATGTGTGTTTGACAAACATTGGGCGCAAGAGAGAAAAGAGGTTACAATATACAACACAACACAGCACAAAACAACAAAACCGTCACAATCGCAGAAGATGCCCCCAGTAAATTATCCCGCGTGGAAGTGATTGCCTGAATAAAGTACTAATGTCATCTTCAAGCGTGGTTTCACGAATCCGGCCCCGAAAACTGAAAGTGCGCGTGAGGCTGTCAAATCTTTCTATTGTGAGTTATCATGGCCCCATCCACTTTCCATACATTCTCTTACATATACAGGCGAATTATGCAGCAAAGGCTACGCTCGAATGAACGAGTATGAAGCTCATCTTTCTTCATATGACCACTCTCATAAACAACGTCTTAAGGACATGCGACAATTAACACGCGATCCGATGGCCTCTAGCAAAGCTCGAAAGGCAGAAGCAAAAGCAAACTCACAGTCTGGTTTGATATCAATAAAGTTGGGCGGAGAAGCAAGCTCAAGTACTGGAACTACTGCTGGAGGTTTCAAGAAAGGTGGTTTCAAGAAGTCGGGATTTAAAAGTGCTTTTGCCCCGGTTGACGGGGACGGGGCTGATGCATCCGTGAAGGATGATATTGAGGAAAGGATTGAAGTAGGCAGAAGCATTGGAGTCAAGGAAGATGGTTTAGAAAGCGATACTGATGATGAACAATACGGGTATGAGATGTACGACCCGAGATATCCTACGGATTGAGAAAAACCCGATATTGAAGACTTGTATCCATATGAGCTAAAGCCTCGAAATGAGCATAGTTCGAAGGCCCGAAATCTTTCATAAAACTCGCATAGCTTTCTCTTGCATGAAAGTTCTGATGGAAGAGTTCGGGCATCCTACACCAGCATTAAAACATCGATTCTATGCATCCCGACGAAAAGAGATTAACATCCACGGTCATATTTATGCAGATCAATGTCAGCATTTTCTATATTAGAAAGTACCAAACAGCCAGAAAACATAACTACCTACTGTATGTTGGCAAAGTCGGTATCTTTTCCCAACGAGAAGATTAGTAGTTAACCTCCAACAACGATCCCCTGATTCTGGCATCGAAACACTGCAGCGATATGCGAAAAGTTGTGAGTATTCGATGGGCCAACGAATTATTGAATGGATATTGCGTCTCTTTAAATTTAATAGGGCACATTTGTTTGAGAGCCGTTCAGCCCTCAAGCTCAACGTGGATGATCGTCCGTCCCGATAATTGGCTATGCAATGAACAGTGCCGCGACAGCTTTTCGAGTGGTCAAATTTGAAGAGGCTGGCATCTAGAGCATAGTCAGGTGACATTCTAGGTCAAATCTATTGGTTCAATGGAAAATTACACCTGGAAAGGATGATATGCGAAGGCATCTGGGCCAGTCAGAGGGTGAGATTCAGACTAAAATGATCAGAATAGCAAGAATGAATTATGCGTAGCAAAACTTTCGTCTTACGAGTCGTTGGCAAGTCTTAAGGTATTATGCTTGACATTAAGATCTTGGATTTACATACGTTGTATGCGAAAAGAAGTCGCGAAAGGGGCCATGAGCTCAGCTATATATGCGATTTTCATATAAAGGTAGTTCCCTGCCCATTCAGCCAATTTATTTGATTAAAATTGTTTGAAAGACACGAATAAGTTCTTGTGCAACACCTGTCCTTAGCCATTATATCGAACGTCTTGGGTCAGCTTCTAGTAGCCATAAGTTATGATAGAAACAACGAGAGTTATGCTACTTTACGCTTTCTCCAGATACAGATCCCACTGCGTGCTTCTATCGGAATCCAGGCCGATTTAATCATTTTTATAAGTGCTAAGGTGTAGTCTTATCACAGAATACACCTCGTGTCCGTTTCATCCATTAACACTAGAACAAGATACTTTAGTTTGTATTTACTTCAATTGCATTGTAGACATTGGCTCTAACGGGATAAAGCCTACGATGTGCTCTTGTGAGACCTGCCGTCCGATGACGAGTTTGATTATGACAATTGGCCATTTTCGAATACTCTTCGTGCACACCTGGCTAAGCATCAGAGATCTTACTATACAGATTGTCAATAGAGACGAACGATTATCATTTGCGAAATCGACGAATGGCAATGAGAGCAGTCCAAAAGGGATAATTGCTTCGCAAGTTTGTAGCTTCTCATCGTGAAGGTGGATTTACCGTCAAAAATGCGCATACTACTGGAGGCTAATATTGCCGTCAAGTAACTAGGAAGGAGAGCTACGAAACAATGTAAAGGTTATTAAAATTTTGATAGTTGAAACCCAAGCAAGGTCTACATCGGTTAACGTGAGATTTCGAGAGTCTACTGATCAACTGTGAATAACCGTCATTCGAGATTAGTTCTGCTGACCAGGAACTTGATAATTTATCTTTTGTCTGGTTAAAATCAAATCTACATTGCTATTCTCACTAAATCTGCTACTGACGGCGCCATTGTCATGTAAAAACTCGCTTCCGTGACACCTTTTGACACACAGGTTTGCAACTACGAAACTATTTGAGGTTATCAGACCCTACTCCCCATTCAACTTTACATTCTAGGGATTTATTTTTGCGACTGAGCGCTCTTTTTCATGTAAACTTTCGGCGCATAGCCACTGGCAATAAGCTAGCCGAGTATTTTATAGTGTCTTGTTTGGTCCTAATAGCATATTCTGTCATCGTGACACTTGCTATCTATTTGAGTATCACAATAAGCAAAACCTAAAACGTATGTAGACTCTCCAACTTCCTCATCTATTCTATTGGGACAAAATTCTCTAGTCTTTCACTACGCTAGTTTGGGTCATTATCCATAATAGGGTCCTGATATCGACAAAGACAAACCCAGTGGACTTGCCAACTCTTTAAATCTTCCAATCGTCCAGCAATCCCAATGCATTCAAATTATACAGAGCGCCAAATTTGCACCTTCGCATATTAATATTCAGGTCATCATCGTTCTAGAAAACACGATAAAGTTTTGAACTTCGATAGTCAAGATGGCATTCCCCTCGACGAAGTGGAAGTGGGGACAACATGAAATGAAAATAGATCATGATTACCTGTCATGTCAGGACTTGTATAAGAATACTCAATGGATTTCAATCCAATGAGAGCAACTTTGGCAACGGATTGGTTCCTCTAAAGGTATATAATCATGACTTCCGAGTCACAGACCTGGAGCTGAGCTAATCCAAACTGGGGAAGTAGTCTCTGATAGGCCGTATTGTATAAGTGGATAATCAACCTCGCTTCGCAATGTACAGATTAGGAAAACACTCTCTCATTGGCCCATTCATGGGGCTAATATATTTGCGGATGCTAATTTTTCAAATTGAGCTCTCCTGTACAGCAAAATGTGTAGCAAGAGCTTCGTATCTCGGATTTTGGAGATTAATGTTAACGGATTTTGCTAAAGGCCGGTCACTGATTGTGGCAAGCAATGATCTCATCAGAATGCGTGCTATTCGCTTGGGCATTTAGATAACAACAAGAGATGACATGAGAAAAATCTATATAACATGCTGTTTGACCCTCTAGTTGTGGTTGATATCAAATCACCAAGACCAATATCATTCAGAAACCACCAATATTCAAGCGTACGTATTTTACTTATCATCCACCACAATCTAACAACTATTCCCGAGGAAATATGGCTGCTGCAGTTGCGACCAAACCCCACAATCTTCCGCTCCTCGTTACTCCCGAAACATGTCGAGGCCGTACCTACATTATTACCGGCGCTAACACCGGTCTCGGGCTTGAGGCCGCTAGGCATCTTGTTCGCCTGGGCTCCGCATGCGTGATTATGGCAGTACGTGACCCGTCCTCCGGACTTCGCGCTCTGGCCGATATTGAATCATCCACCGGAATATCTGGCGTAGCCCAAGTCTGGGAACTCGATCTATCTTCGTACGCTTCTGTTATAGCATTTGCGAAAAGAGCAATCGAGGAACTCGATAAAATCGACGCAGTGATAGAGAACGCTGGGGTGGCTTCAGGAGAAAGAATCATGAAAGAGGGGCATCTGATTACAATTACAGTCAATGTAATTAGCACCGTACTGTTGGGTGTCTTGCTGTTTCCAAAATTGAAGGAATCTGGCGAGCGATTCAGAACCTTGCCGCATCTGGTCATCGTAACGAGTAGAGTCAGTTTTGATTTTGGGGAGGATTGGATGAAGGTCAAGGATGACCCAATAGTCAAGTCGAACGAGGAAGAGATGACTCTGAAGGCGTAAGTTATTTGTAGATTGTTTGATTCAGACTAACAATATTCAATTAGGTATCCGCTGTCTAAACTTCTTGAAATAATGGCAATTCGTCATCTTGCCGGTGTTCTTCCTCTTCAACAAACTGGAGTTGTCATAAATCTAGTGTGTCCCGGTCTTTGCAAAACCGATCTTAGCCGCAGCGTCCCCCCCGGACTTCGTGAAAGAATAGCTAAGCAAAAGGAACAATATGGGCGAACTGCCGAGGATGGTAGTCGAACATTATTGTATGGTGCTATCGCGGGTGAGAAGAGTCATGGGTGTTTCTTGGAATCTTGTACCATCGCCGAGTACGTTTGAATCATACCCACGCCCTGTTCCTATGCTAACACTTTGACTAAAGGAATGTAATACCAAATTGGGTAACTGACATGGATGGGAAGAAATCGCAGAAGATTGTTTGGGATGTTGTTGCAAGGGAATTGGAGACGATTGAGCCAGGATGCGTGGGGAAGATATTCAAAGGATGAAGCTTTTGAAGCTGATTGGTATTAGTACTAGTTCTTTCTCAACTACTCATATATTTTCTTTCTTTTATCAGTGGCGTATTTGACTACATGTATCAATTCAATAGCAGATCAGTTCTCTCTCCACACACCCTTTTTTTTCCCACTCAGCCACCTCTATTCTTGCCAACTTGTTAAGGAGCTATACTCCTTTTCATTATGAGAGTTGGTGTCTTTTCTCGAAGCGCTCAAATTATCAGAATTAGACATATCAATCGATTGCAGTAATGCTCTGACTTCTTTATCGTGCAAGGCATAAACCCAAGGAAAGTTTTCCAGCTTTTGTCGTACATCAGTATGATCTTGAAGATCGAGAACTTCCATAGTTTGGCTTATGTCTGAAGCTAGCCAAGTGTCATCAGAATATCCGAAAATTGAAGCTTTACTCATAAGCAATAGCCAGAGTAATGCCTCTGGAGATCCATGTTCAATTTTGGAAAGTTCTTGTGCAGAAGACCTGATTAAACTAGCCAACAATGAATTGCCTGGGACTTTCCCATCAAGACCACGCATAAATGTTACGATGAATGATGTCAGTCCTAAGTGAATTGCATTCTCTAGAGAACTTTTAGGACGACAACCTCCTAAAGGATACATAGAGAGAAGACGATATCCAAGAAAAAGAAGCGTATTGTGAAGCTTGTAGCCACTCAAAGGCGGAGCTCTCCCGATTATGGCCTCATTGAGCAACCAAGCGAAATGAATAATATCTACCAGAAGGGTAAGGAGACCGGTGCTCAATGGCAATGAAACTAATGCACAAGAAATTGTCGGTTTTTTGTAGAAGTCTGGATTGTTGCTCCCAAGTATGCAGAATATATCATTGGATTCAATATCATGACTGGAGTACCGTGTGCGGGTGCCCGAATGGAGAGAATATTCGAGATCAGCTCTGTCTAATGTATCAACAATGGTCATGAATATAGCTCTTCATTACTAACCTGAATATCTTTTGAGCAAGAGTAGATTGTTCCCTTTTGAAATCCGAGATACCACCTCTCATCTTGACCATCCTTTCGACTCCTTCAAGATGTATAAGGCCTTGGCTAAATTGACCCTGCAACCTATAATAATGTGACATAGTCAAAACAACCGCAATAGTAGTATCGGCTACGGCATCGTTTCCAGATAATTTGTCATTGATCAAGCGAAATGCAAGTGAAAGGTGATGCATTGCTATCTTAGGATCTTCCTGATTTACGACGACATTATTGAGAGCCGTAACTGATACAGCTATGCCACAGTGTAAGCCTGGGAGGTATAGAATCAGTGAGATTGTTTTGATGTATAAAAAAAGGAGGTGTAACGTGCATGCTTCGTCTGAAACCATGAATTGGACGAATATTGAAGTAGATTTCCGAGTTTTAGTAAGAGCTTTGCTCAATTCCACGGGGTGTACTATACCGCTTATGAATGAAAAAGCTGCGAAACAAACTTAGATTAGCAAGAAATTCCCCAAAAAGAAAATTATCACTAGAATGCCGTCGCAATACTTCTCTGAACGATTTTTCTATCTTTGAAAGCGTGATTTGGAAGCGAAAGACAAGAAATGCTATCCCCAACCTGTCGCTCGATCTCGTACATGCTATTCTCCTCCGAATCTTTTCGTTCGAGACGAATCGAGGCAACCTGGGCACCTTCCAAATTTCCACCAGCCGACGTGACTGCACGTTTCATTCCAGTTGGTCTCATTTTCGACGGCCGAACAAGCTTCTTTCCAGCGTTCCTTCCCAACGCGACGTGACTCCGAATGCGTTTTCGGGCTGCACGATTGATTTCTGCATTATTGATAAATTCGAAAGGCATAACTATTGACAATATCTTGAAACTTCAGGCTATCTCACTCACAAGATAAATTGGAGAAGATACAGGGCTGTGTATAAAGGCTCAAGTCTCGGAGTTAGTGGTGTTAACGGGAGTGGACACGAATAGCCGTCACGCCGGAGCCGAGCATGTACATTGAATTTTTCCATTAACCGACTAATTGCTAATATCTAGATGGATATTTATTTCTTAGACATTACGATATTCTTTGAAACTCGTATTGTATTCGTTTAAGAGAGAACAAACACACAACCGGATATTGAACATCTTCCCTGAATAAAAGTGGCTGCTGAAGGACTTGGTGCTAACATTCTTTCAAGAAATCGATGCGTAAATTTTGGAGGAATCTTACCATGTAGACGTCTGGTTTTGATATGATATCACATTCATTGAGTGTGAAGGGGGGGAATGATACTAAAGACGAAAATGAATAATGTTGAAATATCATTGGCGCAGTTCTAAAATTCGCATTGTATGTATGACAACTTGACATTCAATACTCTCAACTTCTTCGCCAACTCCCATTTATCATGCTCTTTCGCACACTTCTTTCTTTTTTCGTCGCTTTTTTCCTTTCCATTCTCTGTGTTCTCTCTACGTACTTTCCATTTCTCCTTCTCTCGCACTCAGGCCGGCGCTTTCGCTTCTGGTTGAGATAGAAAAAGTAGGAATAAAATGGATATAGACACGCACAATCAGATACTCAGCGCTCAGCTATCTTCTAATAACGGCTTCAAGTCCCATGAAAACATTAAATCATCTCGTTTTTGCATTCTCAAGATTTCCGCTCCATACCCATCTGAAGTATTGCAAAACGACCCAGATTTCAATGAACATCAGTACATTCTGGGTCAATAGTCTGGACTGCTAGATTATCTGGTACCGCACCCTCTGACCGCATGTTTTCCATAATAACACTATGAATTGGTATTCCATCATTTGACCCCAACCACTTCTGCCATGTACTATGTTCAGTCATAGACAATGCCGGGCCAAAGCCTTCCCACATCATGGCCAGCTCGTAAGAATGTTGCTCTGATCTACCACACTTATCAATTAGCATTTTGAAAATCCATAATCGACATTCGGCGTGGTTTCAACTCCATTGTGGGTACTCTGCGAGGTGATATTTGGGCGAGTGTTCGTTGCGAGCATGTGGATATACGAAGATGCAGGCGATTGAGTACTTGGATTGGTTTGGGTAGCGGCGGAGGATTGAGTCTTCACATCACGAGAGGGCACAAAGCATTGGGCGGAGCTTTCGGTGGCCGCGGAGAATGTAGGGTTTACGCTACTGCATGGTGGATGCTTCTAACGAGCTCAACCCCTTCTTGCGACGGAACAAATTCTTCCAAAAAGAAACCATGCTTATGAAATTTGAGATCGTTTGCAGATAAACTCGGCAGATATGTTCATGAAATAATGCTGGGGAAACCTGCCAACTATATTTGGACAATAAAGTTTGACTCAATTAGTAGTAGTAAATGATTGCACTATAGCTCATATCGTGTAGCTTGTAATAGATGACCTAAAGCTCTTGACACCAACAGTTGATCATGTGTTTATCAGATCCCCTGTAAAATGATTATTCTTCCTTGATCATGGGCCATTAGCCTCAGCCTAGTTTCCCGCTGTTTCGACTAGCCTCTTCACCCACTAAGTTCAAGGGAACATTCAGATTGATAATTGATAATTCTCCAATCATCCTCTCAGGCAAGGAAAGTGATGTACCGATGCCAATTCGGGTATGTGGAGAGACTGAATGTGATAACACTTATTAATTTTCAGAAAAATTGAACTAATTGCTACGCAGTGTCCGGCTCTCACGACAAAAATGCTACCGCTCATCCAAACAAAACTCCATAAGTCTCATATTATTCTATCAGAAATTCTAAAATGCACTGATTTAACTCTTCTGAATGAGTCCTCCTAGTTCGTCCAGCAATTCTACCGTCTCCCTGGGACTTGCAATCCAAGCCGTAGTACCCACAACTCTCGCTTTGAAATCATTGCTACCGGCACTCAAAAACTGGTCTCCAACATGTAATGTCTTGTCCTTTTTTATCCATTGACTTTCGTCCTCGACATTCCCACCAAAAAATTTCTGACAGACCAACACTCCCCAGCTCTTATCGCCAATATCCACAAAAACATCATTTCCTCCATTGAAAGCACAAAAAGGTAAAGAACGACCGACTTCCGACATCTCGAGCTTCTTTTGTACAACCAATACAGTCTCTTCGAGTGACTCCCGTGCAAATTTATAGCCCGGCTCTAGAGGAACAATACCCACAGCTCGCTCTTTTCGAAGAATAGTAGCAGGTAGATCAAGATTGGTAACGCACTCGCGAAGGGAGAACTCAGCGAGGTCGAGAAGAGCAGTTATACTTGGTTGAGTCCAAGTGGACATACTGGGCAGAATCCAAGAGCGACGGTGGTGATGAGTTAGAAGGTATGGGGAGCTGGCGTCATAGGTGAAGAGGAAGTTGGATTCGCCACCTAAATGGGTGTTAGAAAGAAGGAGAATGAGAGTGTAAGAAAGATGATTTACCCATTACGATAAGATTCTGCTTTTGCTCTGATGTAAGAATGGTGGAAGCTTTAATTGCTTCCAACAGTCCATGAAGTCTTCCATAATACTTTTCAGCCTCAGTATATCCAGCTGCAGTTACAATTCCAATCTTGGTATTGTGGCTCATAAGATCTACAGCTATAAGCATCTCGTCATCCAAAATGGAGTAGTAGTATGACTTACTAATTATTCGCTCAATAACAGGATTTGTAGGCTCAAGACTTTTACCGTCATCATACCTTCAATGGTTTAGCCAGAAAGCCGAGAAAGTTGTATGAGGAGCATGACTTACAATGTAACGTCACCATCAAAAGTAGCCAAATCCACCGATCCCGCAGAAGTGACACCCATGAGCTGCGCAGTATTCAAAATAAGTCTGATATCGTTGAAAGATGGTGGAACAAATCGTCTCGACGAAATAAAGCGTTTTCTATCCTGATATCTAAAAGCGTCCGCCAGTGGTAGTCGAGTGAAAAATGTACCAATACTGGGAACCAGGAGTTTCAACTTTGATTGACCTCCTAAGCCAACTTTTTGATGGGCGACTTGACCACTTTAGTATCCGAGGTAATGTGGCGAAGAATTGAACTCACTGTGATCATCAATCATATCTTCAACATCTTGCATGATCTCCGCGTAACGGCGGTGGGCAATCTCAGCCATTTCACCAATGGTTCCATTTCTAGATTCGAATACACCGGTTGGCTGTGAATGGAGAACAAACGGTACAGCTAATAAACCTTTGATCCATTCTTCAATTGAGAGTTAGTAACCGATGTTAAGAAAGGTTTAAGGGCGCTTGCCCAAAGTGGAAATTGTGACTTCTAAGATCACGCGCGATACTATCGGGTGCTACTCAATTACACAGCAGTATGACAAGTGGGAAGATTAGAGACAAATTGAAAGTTGGTACCTATGAATTGATCTCGTCGATGAGTTTTAAGTGCATCTGAATAGAATTAGAATCGTTGGGTTGGTTGAGAATTCGAATCTGCTATGGACACATACACTCAACTCGAAATCTATTTGAACGGTGAGTATAAATGGAGAGTTGCATGTGATATAATGGATACGTACCTCGTAGTCATTGTCGTAGATCCGATTAAAGGGAGAGTGTGATAGTGTAAGGTGTTTTACGGAGAGTGAGGAAGATTTTCTGAATCTTTGTGAAGTGAAGAATATGTTTTGATATTGTCGAAGACTTTCAAGTATGGTTGGATTACGTTGGGTTGGGAAGGAGAAGGAGGTGGCCGTGTGAGAAGGCATTGTTGCTAGCGATTGCATTTGTTGGCCAATGCACAAGCAAGTGAGGATTTGTATGTAGGTTGGAACGAACCAATCAGATTTGACGCCGAATTCGATAGATTGACATTCTCCTGTGGGCACTGTTGACTCCGCCAAATCCAGCAACTAAGTGTTTTATTTGCTGCGTATGACTGACTTGGTGGACTTGGTTGGGGAAAAGAGTCAACGTGAAACTATTTCTATCGAGGAATCCTCCTCCTTTGGATTCGCCCCTTTCTTGCCTTGGCGAACTGCCCTGGTGTCATTATAACGTCAAGATACTCACAGTGCATCGCTTGAGCTCGGATTACAGATACAGCCCAGCTGTGAGAGAACCGGCCAGACAACCAACCCAAGCTCCCTGGCTTCTTGGCCAAGGTACAGTATTACGTGTATCTAATCGGAGTGATCCGGATCTCATGTCGATCCTTGTGTTCCAAACCCCGCACACACGTAATCTTATCAGATCTCTATTCAACAAGTTCACAGCATTGATCTTTCTCTCTCGTGTTACATCTCTGAATAGCTCGGAAGCAATCCAACAACAAGCCAACAACAAATCACTACTTAACCATTCTCTTCACACCCAAAGAATACAACAAGATGAAGGAAAACGATACTGCTCTCTACCCAAACCCCGAGGTCTCTCAAGCGGTTACCCAATATTCTCTTGAACATTCCACCGAGCTTCCTAAACATATATCAGACCATCATGCGTGGGGATCGACTCAACCAAAGGCCAATTTTATGATCTCGCCTTTCCAGGCACAGTTTCAGATTTTTATGGCCAGAGCTATGGGTGCCAAAAGAAGTATGTTACTCTGTATGCTGTTGGAGGATAGAGCAGGACTGTTGTGTCTTCGCGGGATTGCGTGAAAATGAGATACTGCCTCTCAAACTTAAGATATGTTTAACCGCTAGCACTCGGTGTTGTGTTACCAAGTGGGAGTTCAATACATCTGCGAGAGCCATTTACCTCATGCGAGTCCGAGTTGTCTTTGCCGCCTTTATGGGCATATTCACATATTGACTTTGCAAAATTGTTAGTCCTGGAAATCGGAACCTACATTGGATTTTCTACTATGGGAGTAAGTTTCCCCATTTCTTGGAGTCCTTCTTTTCCACCATCCAGTCATATTTGGGCCCCATGTTAAAGCTCAATCCAGTGGTCCGAGGCCGTCGGTCCCGAAGGTCACGTAACAAGCCTTGAATTTTCTCCTGAATACGCGGAGATTGCCCGTGACACATTCTCCAAAAATAACCTCAGTAATGTTGAGGTTTTGATTGGCGATGCTCGTGAATCGTATGTCCGGTTTCTCTCTTTTACCCTCCAATCGTCCCTCATCACGCATATAGACATTTTCTCTAAACTTGTCACAGGATTAAAAGCTTGATCACCAACCTTGAACAATCTTATGATCTAATTTTTATCGACGCCGATAAAACTTCATACCCCGCTTATTTCGATCTAATCCTCTCTCTTTCCTCCCCTTCTTCTACGCAAACCCGTCTCCTCAAACCCGGCGGCCTAATTCTGGCAGATAACATTCTGCGTCGCGCACGTGAGCACTATTTCCATTGATTCTAACTTGTTTAACTACCTGATTTCGCTCTCAATTCCTCTCTCATGTCCCACTTGCTCACCAACTAACTTCAACCACAGTCGTCGCCGATTCCAGCGCTACAAATCCATGGGCGCTTAAGAACGGAGAAAAGACCTGGAAAGAAGGTGACTTAAATGCACTAAAAGAATTTAACGATTTGATGGTTACCGAGAAAAGATTAGACACATTTTTGTTACCCTTGTTTGATGGAGTAGGTATGGGAAGATTGAGGGATTGAGTTGTGAGATTAGATTGAAGGATATAGATTTGTACATATGATCTGTGTAAGTAGAAGTATAAATGAATCATTCAAGTGTAAATAGAGTCATAATTTGAGGTCTTGCGTGTTTTTGTGTAAACTCTGGTAGTTTACGGACTCTCTTAATCTCACTCAGCTGTATTCCTCGTTCGCTAGATATTCCAAATCAATACTTTGATCTTACCTTGAACGATTCAATGCCACAATGGTCAAGAATTTTCACCATAATTCAATCAATCTGATGAGCCCAGCGCAGTAAAATGATCCAGAATTCGAAAGCCTCTCATTGTTGGATCGCAGTTGAATATCTCATGAGCTCTGCACCTATGTACAACTTCATGGCGCCATCTCGCTTTCATTCAAATCCCATTTTAATACAGGGAGAAATATGCAATAAGAACGCCATCCACCATGCATCTGACCCGAAAGTAATAATCCTATGACATGCAAGTCAACTCCTCATAAACTCTCAAAAGAGAGGCACACAATTTAACAATCCTGACCCCAGTTCTCCTTGATCCAGCCGGCCATTAATTCCGTCAAGGTCTCATTTCTATAACTGTTAACATCTTCGTCCGTATAATCCGCCCCGGAAAAGCGCAATGCAACCAGGACCCATGGTTTTATGAAGTCTATGAAGACTAAATCTACAGTCTCAGAATTTGAGCTGGTGGAAGGGATATTAATGCGGGATTCGATGCAATTGGGTAGACGATAGAAAGTGATGGGGGAATGAATTGTATCATCGCCATCGGAGCCGTTGTCATCCTTGGTAGTATAGCCAGGAATGAGGTCGGGTTTGTGGTTTGAGGAGGATGAAAAAAGAGGAGATTGAGCGTTAGATGGCGGCAGAAGATCCGAGATGGGTATCGAGGGAGCAAGGATATCCGTTTTGTAGGAGAGATGTTCAGGTGGTGCGAGATTATTAATATCTAAATTCGAGGATGAAAAGATGTTGCCGCCGCTGTTAAGAAGTGGGAGAACTTGTTCGGCAGCAGTGATTGGCACGTCTTTGATATACAAAAATTTGCTAACAAATGGAGAGATGATGAAGGTAGTATCTCTTGTAAAGGCACCTTTGAAAATATCAAATCTCATGGCGCCTGTGTTGGTAATGGCTATTGTTGGAACATCTTTTCGATCGAGACGGGATACAACATCAGGCATTACTTCGTCACTAAGCCACGAGAAAAGACTGTCTTTGCTAGGATATTATGCTCTGCTCATCCAGAGATCCTTTGGAGCGCAACCGAAATTGTGGTCGAGGTTTAGGGCCTTTCGAGCTTTAGCGATAGAACTAGAGACATTCTTGCCATGCTCCGTGGGAAATGTTGTATCGTTTAGCCCAGTATGAAAGTGATAGCCAAAAAGGTTATTATCGATATACCTTCTTTGAAAAGACATGCTTGCACGTTCGGCAACCTCAGTACCTTGTGCACTAGCAGTGTGTTCTTCTTGGGGTGTCTTTTCCTTTTCGTTCTTTTTGATACCTTCAATGGACATCCAGCCAACAGTCTACATATATCGACCGCTTTGTATTCCGTACGCTTTAGAGTCGTATTTGGCATAGCTTCGAATATGGCTATGGCCACCAAAGAACTGAATGGGAGTATCCCAATTTTGATCTCTCAAAGCCTTGTAAATGGCCTTGTACTCCGGCCCATCCAGAGTTACATGTCCAATAACCACAAATAAATCAGCATCTTCTCGAATTGCTTGTTGGAACCATTCTTCTTTGATAGTCTTTTCGACTTCTTGTACAACCGTATTGTTGGCGTTTCTATTGAAATCAAAGAGAAATCCAAACGCTACCACTTTGATCCCCTGATTCTTTGTTGTAAACTTGCGATATCGTTTTGCCATTGGAATTTGTTCACCGGTCTTTGGATTTATGTAGTCGAGATTTGAAGCAAGATAATTGCCGTTAAAGTTTGGCACCGTTTGATCGTATTCTCGAGCTGCGGCATCTGCCTTATATAACTCATGGTTCCCAGTACAGATGATGTCGATTTGTTGCTCCCTGAAGATATCATATGTGTATTGTCCTTTGGGATCTGATCCGTCGTACAACCCATTTCCCTCAATCCGATCTCCTGTATCGACAAGTAAGAGATCCACCCCTTTATCATCCGCTTGCTTCTTCATCTGCTCTGCGAATGATATGTAATCACCCCAGTCCGCAGAGTACTGGGCCCTGAGATATCAGTCAGCTCCCGTTCATTCCCACCGCTTTATAAAATAACCTACTCTTGTAGATGACCTGCATGCCATCCGTGAGTATCTGTGGTTTATAGAAAATTGAGTTGCCCCCATTGTAATGGTCTCATAGGTGCCGCAATAGCAGCTGGCGCAGAAGGTTGGGCGCCTGCCGCTAGAGATGTGAGAAGACCGGTTAAGGTCAGTAGATGTTTTGCCATCTTCATCATCTTCTTGATATTGTGAGCAATGGCACATGGGAGGTTAAAGTAAGTCTCAGGCAATAAGCAATATTATCCGGGGGCTTGAATGTTGAAGTGAATACTTAAATGATGAGCGACTTCTGCCAATTGAGGTGTGTGAAGTGAGTTTGTGCCAAACTACGAACACTCAGAGTAATAGCTGGGCAATAGAACTCTCAGATCGATAATGAACGACATGTACCCAGTACTTATACGAAGTGCGATAAACTGAGATGGATGATGGAGGATATAGATGTAGATATAAATATGGAGACCGAGATAGAGATGGACAAATAGATAGCCTGATAAGCCAAACTAAATACCCATACAGTCAATATAGTGAGACCATACCAACCTACCTTCGTATGGGTCTCAGGCAGAGAGTGCTTGTTCTGTCTTGTTTAATCAAGTGGCGGGGAGCTTCTCTTCCTTCCTTCCTTCATTCTTTCAAGAACCTTGAAAGCTATTAAGGTGGGTAAGGGGGTCCACGAGATCCATGAGGCCGGAGGGTCGGAGATCGGGGAAACATTTCACTTTTTATCCGATAAGAGCTTCCAAAAGTCGCAACCCCGTCGATTCTGATCGAAATATGAATTGAACTTCAGTTTGTATTTGTCTTCACATTTCCCCGGGTACATGACTCGCCATATTGTATGTAATGGCACGCACTGTCAGATGGCGGAAGGCTTTTAATTCCGAACTTTTCAGAGGTCATTTGCAGGCCAAGGAAGCAACAGTTCATCCACACCAAGATACAAATGCCTTCATATCAAAACCAAAATTGACGTTCCCGGCTGATGATAAGTCAAAATTGCCCCTTCACAAACAAGGTATTGGAAAGGCTTCTTGGATTATATTGATGAATGCTAATAGCACAAGAGAATGGTCTCAAAAAACTCCTTCCTAGGGTATCGCGAGCTGTTGCCGTAAAAGACAATATAGCAACCATTTCAGAAACAACAACATGCGCATCTCGTATCCTCGAAACCTATCGGAGTCCTTTCGATGCTTCCGTGGTAGAAGATGTCAAAGCTGGCACTGGACATGTCGCGGGGAAGACGAACATGGATGAGTTTGGAATGGGCTCGCATTCATTAAACTCACATTTCGGTGCTGTCAGTCACCACAAGCCTTTCCGGCTGAGATCGGTGGGAGGAAGCTCTGGTGGAAGCGCAATGGCTGTGGCAACGAGCACAACTAATATGGCACTTGGTACAGATACTGGCGGGTCAGTTAGGTTGCCAGCTGCATATACTGGCACTGCAGGATTTAAACCTTCGTATGGCATCGTATCTCGCTTTGGTGTGGTGCCTTACGCAAACTCGCTTGACACTGTCGGCTTAATAGCACGTAGTGCGAGTAGAATACACGAAATCTTCCCGAGATTGAGCAGTCATGATCCTCGAGATCCTACGAGTCTCAAGCCCTCCAGTCGAACCCGTATCAAAGAACAACGGATGGACTTTTTCGGAAAGACAAAGATCTCTGCTACGCATGATCCATTTTACCTTCGAGAGCTGAAGATTGGTGTTCCAATCGAATACAACATCTCAGAATTGGATCTGGAAGTTTCATGGGCGTGGCAACGAATGTTGAAACTTCTTCAGCGTGAAGGATGTACAATTGTTCCCATTTCACTTCCTAACACAAAACATGCCCTTTCAGCATATTACGTACTTGCCGCAGCCGAAGCATCTTCTAATCTCTCGAAATATGACGGAGTAAGGTACGGAACTCGTGACCAATTGAGTGATGGAGCTGGAGATGTCCTCTATTCTGGGACCAGGGGCGCTGGCTTTGGAGACGAGGTGAAGAGGCGAATTCTTCTTGGGTCATATTCACTGAGTTCCGATGCTATTGATAATTACTTTATTCAGGCACAAAAGGTTCGACGGTTGGTACAGAGAGATTTTGACCGTGTCTTCTCCATGCCCAATTTTCTACGCCCAGAAGAACAATTTGATCTCAGTGATATGGAAGAAGGTATTGCGCTCGAAGATAAATTGGGCCCCGCAGAAGTGGATATTATCCTCTGTCCAACTGCTCCTACTCTTTCACCAACAGTTCAAGACATTACTGAGCGCCAAACGCCGGTCGATGCTTACATGAATGATGTATTCACGGTACCTGCTAGTCTTGCTGGTATACCCTCCATCAGCATACCATGTAAATTGCCATTCAAATTTTCAAAGCAGAGTGTGCCTTCAACTGTTGGCATTCAGATCATGGGCCAGCACTCAGATGATGGCCGCGCTTTACAGGTTGCCTCCATGTTGGAAATGTTGTGGGCTTCTCAAGTAAATGAAGGTTGGAACAAGGAGTTCCACGCGTGGCAGGAACGGAGCTTGAAAGTATCAGACGCGGATATTGTAGCCTTGTCAGAAATGATAAGACACGCCTCGACTTCCGAAGAGGCGGAAACACTTAGGGAAAGGCGCGCCGAGAAGAAAAGACAGCGTCGGATACAAACCAGGGAGTTTCAAAGGCAAGTGTGCGAAGAAGACATGGACAAATGGCAGAAGTTGAGATTTGGAGACCAGAGGTCAACCCAAACAGCAAGTATAGCATGATGATTAGTTTATGCCTGACATTTAGTTGTCACTAATCGGAGATCTCTATGGGAAAGGACCACACAAGCTTGTGGTAATGGCCCGAGATCATGTTTGATCTCATGAACCCTGATAGTATTCATCCTCTCGGTTGTCATTTGCTCGTTTATGCAACAATTTCAACTCTATAAAATAGATGGCGAATGACAGTATGCAAATGTACTTTTAAATTCAGACGCAAGGCGTTCGTACAACAGCTTCCTGTACCTCGCCACAGAAAGATCTTGAAAATCTCGAGGGCGACAGTTGTGTTCCTCAATAATATTCACTCATGGACAACGCACGTAGCTTGGCGATCTACGAAGCAGAATAAATACTCCATTCGATGAGACAAAAATGAGAATTCTCGACAGTCTAGACCATTTGCTATGTGAGTAACACTTTGTTTTCCGGTCCTGCATTCTTTTGTTGGTATTTTCTCTGCATCACCATTCCGAACCACATCTTCTTTCCTATCCATTTTACCCCTCTACTTCCTAGTTTTAATCCACTACCGACCTCGATATCGTCTTTCTCTACTGCCCTTTCCAACACTTCCCCCACAACATGGAAACCCCATTTCTTCCCCTCCTCTACCACTTCTTCGATCTCATAGACATAACTTTCGCCTCTAAATTTCGTCTTCTTTCCTTCAACTTCGTCTCTGAATCCAGCCTGAGACAATCTACCCATCTCGGCGTGCATATTGGTGATTAATACTCTCCCGTTGTTCACACCCGAATCTGGTTTCAGTAGGAAGGCCACAGTCGAGAAAAATGCATCAAGGGGAAGATGTTCAAGGACGAGAGTACTAACCACAACGTTCGCTTGTCCTTGGATTGATTTCGAAATTTCGGGATTGAATTGAGGATTAAGGGCATTGAACTCGTCGAATTGGATGGCGGGGACATGGCTATCGTTCTCCGAGACGTAGAAGCTGCAACGGGATCGAGCAATCTCAAGCATTGCAGGTGAGAGATCAAGAGCGTACATTTTGGAGATCTTTTTGGAAAAAGGTGGTGTGAGAAACCGCATAGTATTCCTGGCGGTGCCACATCCTAATTCGGTGATGGTGATGTTGTCTTGAGCCTCGGATGGAATAAAAAACAGCGTTTTCAATAGAGAGGGTATGAGGGCAGAGTCAAGAATTTGTAAGGGATTATGATCTGTGTCGTATGTTGCGGCCCAACGGTCATAAAGGAGGTATGTGGAAACCGATTCCAGGTGGGTAGTGGATGGGCCTGGTGTAGGCATCTTTAACAGATTTGATAATCTTTGAAGAACTGGATAAGAAATCGCACGACTTCATAAATAGGAATACAATAAAATACACCGGTTATCGAGCAGTTTATAACAGGGAGGTGGTTCAACATGAGTCACCCGGAGAACATTGTGCTGTGATAGGAAGCAACCGAAGTATTAACACGTGATATGATATTATTTGAAAATCTAATACATCGTGTTACCTTGAGATTTTCATCATCTAACACCAGCGATTCTAGTTTTGCAAACGGAGGAATGAGAAAGGGGGAAGGGTGATGACTCTATTCTTTGAGGCTAAATCAGTTCTCGGAAGCTACCGAGAGTGTCGATTTTTGATTGGACCGTGAAGGGGTTATTCAGAAATGCAGTGAAGCCTTCGATGCAGTACATTTGAATATGCATTGGACTGCACTGCATGAAACGCCATTGTGATACCGATTTGTAGCAAGATGTTGTAGGAAGCGTAGTATACTGCTATGCATATTATACTACTATACATAGTACTATGTGTCGGAGGAAAAGACATAGTGGGATAGCTGGCATACTTGCTTCCTACTAGTTAGAACTATAACTAACTACCTACGTAGGTATTGAAGAAACCGTCCAGTCTTGATGTCATATGAGCAAGTAGATGTACGGAATGAATGTAGTTTGATTGGAATAGAGGGGTCTATAAATCTGGTATGTATATAATATAGTTCTTGTTACCACTACTACTACATTCCCAATAAATGAATGCATTAAACCCACAAATCACACAACTTCTGTGCCCAAGCCATTCATATATATGTATTTTAATCTAGTATAAAACTTAAAATATGGTCGGATGATTGTCTTTTCTATCTGCTAGTCCCATTGGTTCTCCTTCAACACTTTAAAACGGGTCAGCATTTTGTCCCACCAATACCAGCAAGCAACAAACGAAATGTAGAAGAGAAAAAAAGAAACCAAGCAACATAATTTGATATACCACCAGACATGCATGCTCGTACTACCGAGTTTGGTACGGAGGTACGGAGGTACGGTACGGTACCTAGCACGTACATGCATGCCTCGTACCTATAAACAAACGAACGAACGAGCAGACGGACGAACGAGCGAACGAGCCAACGAGCCATATAATACGATCCGGCACAATACAATACGACACGATATGATACGGATCTTCATTCTTTACTCCAATTGATTTTCTACACCTGTTTTTGCTTCTTCTTGTCGTTTCTACCGTCAATTGTATTAGATCGCTTGAGTGTCGGCACTCGTTGCTTTTGCTCTCGATAAATAGTCGAGATAATACACATACATACATCAATACATACATCAATACACGTCTTTTCGTCTTTTCAAGGGCCCATGAACTGTGTATCTATTGCCTCTTATACATGTACATTTATATTCTCATGCCCTCTGCATTTGCATACAGTCACGTCTACATTCGCACATAATTTCAATGTTAATGCCAATTCCACTCTCAACTCCCACTCCCACTACTTTAATCTCATAATATGATCATCTGAGTTTCATACACCGTTTTATGCGGAGCACACCGTTGAACTAGCTATCAATTCTTAATCAACTGAAAACTGGATCTTTCTGCAGTCTCACACATTGCCGGTTCATCGCATCTCCATATTCACTTCATTTCACCCGCCACCTTGATATCCCATCAATTCGTTTTTCTGGGATTGAAGAAGAGTTCCTAGATAGGAAATCGCAAGCAAAGCTCGAGCCAATTTGATTGACAGTCTCTCTTTACTTCTTTTGCAATTACCATTCATCCACATCTCTCACTATACTGAATACAATCTCTCCCAAAGTACGACGGTCAAATCTCGAGCCTTCGACACTTGGAAATCTGTTGCGAGCTCTATTATTTTGCCTGATCCTCATTCAATCTGTCAATCTGCCAATCTGCGAATTGCGAGTTCTCTTCCAAAATCAAACGTTCAAGACATACATCGCGAATATGCCTATCAATGGCAAGCCCAATGGGCGATTTGAACTTCCTGCTCTCACATCTTTTGACTTCAATTTGACAGACGGGACCGATATCCCGCCGCCTCTTCCAGATTCTCCAATAGAAGAAGAGGCACCCAAATCGACTACCGCACCCATACCCGCACCTGCACCTGCACCTGAACCTGCACCTGCGGCATCGACACCAGCAGCCACTCCTCAAACTGCCGATCCTGTTCGAAACACATCTACTAGTACACCTCCAACTTCACCATCGGCAAATAATCAGTCCGACTTTGCTCACCTCACCACGACGAGATCCTATGGTTATTTCCCACCTACCTCCTCATCTCCTCGCAATCATGTTCCTCCAGTTCGCGTGAGAGCCCCTTCGAACGCTGCTGTCCCGAATAGTCCTAGTCGACCCGAAAAAGAAAGTAGTATCCGCAAATTCTTGTCTCGGAAATCACTCAACACCAATTACACAAGTGGGAATGCGAAATCGCATGAGGATTTATCAAAGATGGGCAGACCGGAGAGTCCAAATAGTCTTGCAAGCAGCAAACCTAGCTTTGTGAAACGGAAGAGTGGAAGCTGGTTTAGGAGTTTTGGGAGCAGCAGTAAGAGAAACAGCGTAGTATACGAGACTAAGCCTGTAGTGTATACTCCTACTCTACAGAAGAGTCCAGAGATTCAAAAAGAGAATATTAAGCCAGCATACAAGAAGCCTGGTCCGCCGCCGCCAAAATTGCCGGAACTCGATCAGTTGAAGGCTAAGCTTGCGGATGATGATCGTGGTAGTTTTGGGGGCGATGATATGTTTAGGAATATCTCGTGAGGTATTTATACGAGACGGTCCTGAGGATACAAATGGTCCTTTTGGGTATTGCTATCTGCTACGACCCAAATCTCGTTACAGCACTGGTGGAAAACTCGGATGAGATCCATACTAATACCCCCAAAGACACGGACCGAGAGATGGGGAGGGGAGGACATGAAAGGGAAGCAGAAATCCCATGTACTATGATTAAGCTTGAGGGGGGAGGGGGGTGGACAAAAATGCTATTTTATCTTTTCATTTGTTTGGCAGGGCGCCCTTCTTTTTTATCAATGATATCTCTGGGTGGTGGTCTTTATCAAGGTCTTGTTTTACGCTGACTACAGTATCAAACAAAACAACATTTTAATGTTGGCTTCATGTGCCATGATAGTTTATTCTTGGGGTACCAAAATACTCATAGTTATTAGCCTTTTCTGAACAAAATACAGTAGGGGATTTGCATGGTAGGAGGGCCCTTTTTTACTCGAATATGATATTGGGTTTCTGTAATGATAGTATTTAGTGACGGCTTCTCTCTTTCTCTCTCTCTGTGTGTGTGTGTGTGTGTCTCTTCCTCTTTCTCTCTGCCTCTCCCCGTCTCCCCTTTTTTCATTAATCATTGATCTCATTTACCTGAAAGACGCCTTTTTGGATCTACAGATATCTATAGATTACATGCGTGGTGTGATTGACTACCTCCCGATATATTCCTACACCCATTGATGTTTCATATCAATATGCATTATTATCAGAAACTCCAAATCCCTACCTCGAACCTTCTTTTCCCAGCTTTGCATAATGGCGTTTGAGAAAAACCCTTGATCCTTAAATCCAAATCCAAATCTAACTCTAATGATCCAGGGTATCATCTTATCATCATTTCATTTCATTTCATTTCATTTCACGCCTGGAGCTACTTAGGATCAGGCTAGTTAGCACCGGCGCCACGTGCTGTCTGTAGCAGTGAGACACTGTAGCCACCAGAGCCACCCTATAAATGTGACATGATATGACATTATGTGAGGCTATGTGAGGCTATGCGAGGCTGAAGAGGGCTGGATTCCGGGGGTATGGTGGGAGGGAAATCCCTGTATTTACAAGCTTTGTGGCCCTGTGTGGGTTCTGTGGCTCTGTCGTTGGGATGCACCAATGATTGGGAAATTTCGGCAAGAAACGTCATAAACTTTGATCAAAGCCGCGGATGTATGATACGACTTGATAGTGGAAACATTACCAGAAACAACTTCTATCTATATTGATTAATCTTTTCCCACCAACCAATTCTTCATTTTCGTTTCGTGTACTCCAGATCATCATACAAGATCCTTGGGAACGAACAATTGAAGATGGCGAGTCCTATTCAATGCAGAGCTTTAGCTAGCTCCGCAGCAGTAAGCTCGAGAGGAGCTTTGATGTCTGGTGTCTTGCGCAGACAATGTACACAGAATCGCTTGGGCAGCTTGGTGGCTCGGAGATACAAATCTGGTCCATATGGTTATACACAAGCTAAAGCGCTGGTGTATTCCAAGTATGGGGAGCCGGCGGATGTCTTATCGTGAGTTTTGTTGACACCATCTACTTTTGATCCGTTGTCTATTTTTGCATTTGCATTTGCATTGCATTTACCTCAAGTGTTCATGACCTTAGCTAATGGTAATGCAATCCAGTCTTCACAATCACTCCATCTCCCCCTCTCTTCCTTCAAAATCTATTCTCCTCCGTACTCTCGCGACCCCCATTAACCCCGCCGATATAAACCAAATCCAAGGTGTCTACCCCTCCAAACCTCCCTTCACCAGTCTCCTCGGAACCGAATCTCCCTCAGCCGTCGGCGGCAATGAAGGATGTTTCGAAGTCATGTCGCTCGGGCCCGGCATCTCAACTCTCTCGAAAGGCGACTGGGTGATTATGAAATCGACTGGGTTTGGAACATGGCGCACACATGCTATAGCGGAGGAATCCCAGGTTCTCAAGATTGGAAACAAAGAGGGACTGAAACCCATTCAGGTCGGCAATGTGAGCATCAATCCGTGCACGGCTTATAGAATGTTGAGAGATTTTGAGAGTATGGTGGAGGGCGACTGGTTTATACAAAATGGTGCGAATAGTGGGGTGGGCAGGACAGCCATACAGTTGGGAAAGAGATGGGGATATAAGAGTATCAATATCATACGGGATCGAGAGAATGCTGAAGAGACTGAGGCGATGAAGAAAGAATTATTGGAATTGGGTGCTACAAAGGTGGTGACCGAGTCAGAATTGATGGATCAAAGCTTCAGGGATCAGGTGAAGGAGTGGACGAATGGAGGCAGAGAAAAGATTCGCGTGGGATTAAATTGTGTGGGTGGACAACCGGCAGGTGCCTTGGTGAAATGTTTGAGTAATGGAGGTCATTTGGTTACATATGGTGGAATGTCTAAGAAGCCATTGATGCTTCCTACTGCAGCTTTGATCTTCAAGGATATCAAGTTTAGCGGTTATTGGGTTAGTAGGTGGAGTGATAGCCATCCAGACGAGAAGAAGAAAACGGTGGATGAAATTTTGGAGATGACGAGATTAGGTATGTTTAAGGACATTCCGGTTCAGGAACTCAAGTGGGATTGGGAGACAAAGGAGGATGTGTTGAAGTCGGCAGTGAGAGGAACCTTGGAGGGATTTAGGAGTGGAAAGGGAGTTTTCATCTATGGAGATACGTAGATTTTGGTGAGGAAGAATGAAATAGAATAATATTGAGTGGTGATTTCTTGTTTTTGAGAGTGATTATTGGAGTGCTCACTCTACTGGAGACGGCTCCTTTTCTACCTCTTATACCCTTGTCATCTTTTCCAAGAAGAGTACGATCCAAATCTTCATCAATACATTGAGGCCAAAACTGTGAAGCACACACCAGAAGTCGATTCGGATCTCGGATCTCGGACGTCAGAAACTCAAGCGAGTGTTGCGGAGAATTCGACGAGTGTACGCTTGCTTTCAGGTCACTTAATTTTGAGACAGCTAGCGGATTCATGTCAATCAGAGTGAAATTCTCTTGTCGGATTTACGATCTGTTGTACAGCAGCGAAAACTATACATTGTCTATCATTCCCTTGCGGTTGCTCGGGCCTTGACCTTGGTCGTGTGCCTTGACTCGTGAATCTGATAACGGGAATCGGTTTTTATACTGGCATCATCCATTTGTTCATCGATTCGATTTCTTCAATAGGAATACGCGTGGTGAAGCTTTCGGAAGAGACGTCGATGAGATGAGTGAGTCGAAGATGGTTGTGGTGATTCAATCACGGTACTTTGGAGTCGATGGGATATCTTCAGATGCTTATGAGTTACTTCGGTGGTACATTCAACTGTCAGTAGGTACCTATACCTATACCTATACCTATATACCTATATACCCATATACCCATATACCCATATACCCATATACCCATATAAATCAAATAACAAAAAACATGATCTGTCATTATGCAAACACCAATCACTACCTATAACCCCAGCCAAAACAAAACATAAGAACCACATCGAGAACCAACAGATGCCATCAGACCAACAGCCCAAATCTAAACCTCCATCATATCTCACCCAATCCTCCCCATCTCTTCCCACAAACTTATCATATACGTAATACATACAACCTAGCTAGCTGCTCGCTTTCTTGCCAACAAGACAAGACCAAAACACAAAAGTAGATGACTCATTCTCACTCCACAGCCCTTCCGCGAGTACGATGTGTTCGCAACACGAAGTATTCCTTTACCCGTCCAAGATTTTCGGGGTATGCATCTTATATCTAATATCCAATAGCTACCAGGCAAGAGCCAATTCTCATTCTCACGCTCACAATCTCAAGTGAGTATATGGAAATTTGAGATTCTTGTGGTAGATATATTGATTGATGTAAGGGTTTGTTTGAGACGCACGAAACTTAGGAGAACGGCAAAGAATAATATTAATTGGGTGGATTCCTATATCATAACCTGCGGCTGATACTTCACAAAGAAACTCATATTAAACTTCAGATAGAGGTAAATTTTTTCGTCAGACCCAGCAAATCATGTATCACATCCTCACGAGCAATGCATCGCAAATACTCAAAGTTTAAGCACCAAATTAATGTTTAATCAACGTTATTGTTTTCGCGCACTGTTGTATAAGAACAAGTAAGCTGCCACCTGCCACAGCCTCAATCTGTCTATCCCACCTTCACTACCACCTTTCTTATTACCAATAGCAAATCACTTCCAATCTGCCTCTTCTCCACCTCCATCCACTTCACAGACATGAAAGTAAGAAAGAGAAACCCCCTCCCATCCCCATTTGCCTACCCTCCTAAAACGCCCACAAACCAGCCATGCATGCAGACCAAAAAACTCCCCAATCCATCCCTAGCAATTCGAAATTGAACCTGATCTTAGCGAAGAGACTAGAAAAAAGAAGAAACAACAGAACATCAACCATGACGTTGCGCCGCATCTCTAAAGGCTTCTTCCTGCATTGCCAATAACTGTTCTGCTGTAAGACCCGATTGTTCGAGTTTATTTGCTTTCTTTTCTCTTCCCTATGATTTTGCTTAGTTGGTATGTATTCTATACATCCTGCAAAGAGTAGATTAACATACCTTCAATTGTTCCTTGTGCTCACTCGCTACATCCACAATATCCTTGACATACTCGCTAAAGCCTAATTGTTCCAAGGCCTTAGTAATGTGTTCACACGCGATAGTTTTCTTGCTTTCCTTTTCGGAAATTTCATTTGCTTCGGACGAGATGAGCGTGATGAATTCGACAAAGCATTCAATTAGGAGGTCGCGGGCATCTTTGCCAAAGGCTAGACCTGAACTGGCAGGAAGAATTTCCGTTACTATCTTTTGAACCGTTGCTAAAGAGAAAGAGGGTTAGTAATCGTTGAAAAGAGGGAACGTAATATTGTTGAATGAGGATGACGGCGGAGTTATGGCTAAATCTTGGGTGTGGCGAAGGTTTGTCATCAGATGGCTGTGCCTGGAGCCCATGCATTTGGGATATCGTTTGTATCCGGAGGCTGCAAGGGAGAATGCTCATTTGAGGTTCTTTTGAATGAGAAACCAATTCCAGGTTTTGAATCCTTATCCTGCCTACGGCTCTCAGAAGACTGGAAAGTTGAATTAGACCTGATATATGGCGGTGCCGTGTCTGAGAAGCTGTTTAGGAAAGTCTCTCCAGAACTATTCCAAATTTCCGACGATTGCGAAATTCTGTATAGGTAACCTGAGATTTCAAATGGTACTAAATTCCGCAACGCCGAGTGCACAAGTGCAATATGCTGTCTAGCTCTCTCTTCCTCATTTTCTGGTAAAGAAGGTGTTTTGAAGATGGACTCGCTAGCTTGCAGACTTGAATGTCTTGCTGAAAGCCTAACGACAGTACCGCTATGAGGAATTCCGTCTTTGTGACCTTGGTAGCCTATATCTTTATATGACTGGTCTCGCGCATTGAGGATGAGCTTCATTCGTTCAAAGACTGTCGAAGGAGAATCGGTGTCGTTGATTTCACCACCATCTTGAGCATCGGCCAAAGAACTTTCACCATCCCAGTAGGAATCAAAGTAACGATCAAGGTCTGAATTACATGGATCATTCCCTGTCTCTTGTGGTTGATATGGATGCTGTTTCATGGTTGGATAGACAATAGAAACTGGCTTTAGAAGAATCCGCCCTCGGATGGCATTCCTCCGTCTTGGGAGTATGGTGGCACCAAGACTCGATGTTCTCGGACGAGGAATTAGCCTAGGGCTTCTTTTGGTCCCCGTAATTTGCACCCGCTTCGATTTATAGATACTGGAGGGGATGGGATCAATTTTCCAGAGAGTAGAACGATTAGACTCAGGACAAAGTGACCTAGAAGTGTACCTTCGCGAAGTTGGATGGTCCCCATTGAAGACTTGAGTCCACGAAATGTTCTGCTGTAGAGGATCCATAAATGCGCTAATAGTAGGATGGGTCTGCTGTTTATGAATTTGTGTTGGAACTATGTCAGAATTGTCCTGGAGGCAATTTTGGCGAGTCGCAGAACGTGATTTCGAAATTGACAAGGAAACCTCTTTGTGCCATGTTCGTATATCTTCTAGTACTTTCTGCACGTATTCTAGACGCTTGCCACCGTGGTCAAGTCTAGACGAGGATCTTGATGAATCTGAAGCCCCAGGTGAAGCTGAAAGATACCGCGAAGTCGAACATACTTTCTCCATGTTCTTCAATGATGACCTGAAGGCTAGACTTGATATTCGCCGAGGAATGTTTATAGCCTCCACCCACGTGTGTTTCTTATGCAAATAAAGTGACCTATGATATGAAGATAGGTGTGGAATACAAGTTAAATCTAAGTCACTATAGTAATGATCCGATTCATTGCAGCGAAAGTAAGAAGCCCCCGAAGTAGTTGATGAATTCGACTGCTTAGGTGAAGGGCTAACCTCTGTTTTTTGGTAGTGCGTGTACTTTTTGCATGATGATGCTGGTAACGTAGGACTTGAGGATATATCGTAGTCGCCAGTGGGAATTGGTGCCTTGCTCACTCCCCTCGTGCGGGAAGAGCAATCGCATTCGTTGTCCATGGTTACGGATAACAATGATGATGATGAGGAGGATTGAAGAAAAAGAAAGAAAAGTTACCTTTAGGAAGTGATAGATCATCATTACCTATGAAGAAAGTGTGTCAGTTAAGTCCATTTGAGTTCATGCAACCGGATGCAGCAATACGAAGGAAAAGGAAGGTACTTGGATTGGTCGTGGCCGGCATCTTGAATTTTAGGTTGAGTAGGAGTGTTTGGAGGGATTTGATAAAACTTCAAGTAGTAAAGTTGTCTTCAACTAATAAAGACTCTCCATAGATACTTCTTTAAAATGGCCATTCGTGCCACTTGTTCCGCAAGGGCTCTTTCCTTCGAATCACTCCCGTACAGTGACATGTCACGTGATATAGATATTCACTTACTTGAAAATTCCCTGTCAGACATTTTGAGAGGAAGTGAGAATTAGGAGATGTAATGAAAGTTATGAATGATAGAGATGGACCAGTTGGTTTCCAAATTGGGTTTTGGTTGGTGTCAATGAAGAGCCTGACGATGATCTTCTTTTGATATGCACGTGATGTTGTATTTGTAAGCAGAAAGTGAAGTCAAAAAGTTCCAGAGTCGCGTTTTGTCTGCGGGAACCTCTGGATTTATCATGCCCTTTTGTATGCACCCGCGACGCAAAATGGCAACTCAAAATCGCACTAAGCGTCATTAGGGTTACTAAGCGAAAAATTTCGAAAGATCCAAGAAAAAAATGTGTAGACATCATCCTAACAAAGCAAGCACTACCTAGGTACTATATAAATATGTATCCCTTATGGATGTCCGATTTCTTTAATTCTACCACGCTGATACTTATCATTCAACGAATTGTGAATACAATACGAATGAGTACTGTACTTTGTTCAGTCCGTATCCGTATCTACCAATAATGGCCATCGCATCAATAGAAAGTGGCATCTCCGGAGTCGCGTCAAGGCAAGTACTTCAACTGGTACTTAAGACGCAATAGTATTTAATACACCTGGAAGGATGTGCAAATCCTCCAACCCTTCTGCCCGGTAATTTGGTATCGTACAAAATAAATGTACAAGTACGCGCTCAATATAGTCGCTAATGTCATGATACCCCTTCCCAACCTCAAAACTCCATGAATATACATTTATGATAAAAACTCTTATGATCATCACTATTGGACACTCGTTGGAATCTTTACTTGTCCCCTCTTTCTATCCATCAAAGGTCTTCCATACCTCCAACCTGTTCCATGTGCTCCTCTACCATCTTTACCAATGTCGTCAACATTGATCTCCTTGATTCTGAACTCCCATCTAGGTGTATTGACTTTCATTATCTTGGCTTCTTCAGCTGCTTTGCGATCAGCTATACGTTGCCTCACTTGCTCTTCCGCTTCATCTCGGGCCTCTTGTCGCGCAGTTCGTTCATCTCGAGACAATCCAGCTTTAAAATCTTTATGCATCTCAATCAATTCAGGGTGTGGTATTCTTTGGTCTGCGGGGAGAAGTTTCTCGTCGAAAATCTTCGCAGCATCCTCTCGGGTAAAATGTCTTGATTCTGAAGTGGGGTGGAAGATTTGTTGTCCCGTTGCTACGTGAATGGGTAAATCATTAATCGATTCGTGTGTGGTTCTACTAGCCCCTGCATTGAGTTGTGTCACAGGGACCATTGACATAACAGCGTCGGCGTATGGTCTCGCAAGGGGTTTTCCCTAGCACAATAAACATTAGCTTGTTTGTGGTTGAAGATTTTCCCAAAATAAAACAAGTATGTAAGTAACTTTCAGAGAGGCTCGCATGCATAATTTTGTAACCATGTAGTTGTCTTGAAGACTAATCGAATTTTATAAATCATCATAAAGTATGTTAAACTGCCAAAAAAAAAAGAAATTGTAACATACCGCTCGTTCCCATTCTTTCTCTATCTCCTTCAAACGTACGACCGCTCCCAAGCAGCTCATCTCAACTCCAAGTTCGGCACTCACTTCTCTGACCGACTTAGCGTCCTGCATGATTTTTGTCCAAATGAGCTCTCGCAGTTCTTCGCTCAACACCGATTGACTTATGAACTTTCGATTGGCCGGGAATGGTATCATATCTCTTGCGGTTTGTGGCGGCAATTCCTTGTTGCCATTTGCATCAGGCTCATTTTGACTGTCGGGCTTTGGACCGCCATCTTTTCGCGCGTCCGCCGAAGCTTCCACAACTCTTTTAAGTTTACCATCGGTATTGTAGGCCCCCATGTAATTTGTTGAGTTGTCTAATGGGTTTCTGAAGTTCTCTCCTTGTGTGCCAAGCCACCTGAAGAGCGATCGCCTTGCTCTGGTAGCTCTTCGTGCATTTTGTGGAGGGGTCAATGAGAAGGATCGTGAAGGTACTTGATTAAGAAAGGATTTTGCATAAGCAGACCCAGACGCGAGTAAGTTCGGACACCTTGAAGAAGGATTCATGATAGAAACAACTCAATTGAGGCAGTGGAGAAAGAGGATTGAGGGTGGTTGATGAAAATCGTGGGGTCCCTCAGTGAGGAAATTTCTAAGTTAAACTTGAGATCAAAGCTTCAAGAAAACACTAAGCGAAATAGTCACGTGTCTGAATGATCTCCAGTGGGAGACATTTCTCGGAACTGATAGCTATCCTTCTTCTATATCCTCTATATATCTTTCTTCTATATCTCTCTTCTATATCTCTCTTCTATATCTCTCTTCTATATCTCTCTTCTATATCTCTCTTCTATATCTCTCTTCTATATCTTTCTTCTATATTTTTCTTCTAAGCAACTTTGTGAACAGCCGGCGACTCTATGATCAAGTTCTTGCGAATTCTTTCTACCTCGTCAATTGTAAGACCACATTTCTCTATCACGTATGATTCAGCCCCACCAAATTTCTCATGGAGCATCTTAAAGGTAGCAAGCATGTTCTCAGCTCTAGCTTTTATTAGCAACATATCTTTTTCGAGGGAAAGTATTACATACTTGGAGCTAATTAGATTTTCTGCCCCTTCATGATCGTCTTTAATAGCTGGGTGTTCCATTAAGTGCTTGATGATTCCTGCTTTCCACTCTTGTGGAAGTCCAAATGTTGTCAAACTATATTCCCGTGCGACAACCTCGTCGTCAACACCACAGAGAGATAAGATCAATGCGCAAAGCACACCAGTTCTATCTTTACCAGCTGTACAATGAACAATCAATGGTTTGGAAGGTTCATTTGCAAGGTGGAGAAGAATGGTTCGGTATGAGTTTGGAGCATTGTTCAAGATATCGGTATATGCCCGAGTGAAACCCTTCAAAATGCCATTCAGCTATATTTTCTCTCCACAGCTTCTAATTAAGAAAACCTACCTCGGTACCCTTTGAGGCATAATCCCTAAATCGGATGGCAATCCTCTCCGGGCTATAGTTCTCCGTAGGGAATACTGGTGCGAAGACTCGCTGACAACCCTCCCACTCTACCACTCCACCCCTACCAGCGGCCGCGCTTTTATTAAGCTCATCTTGAGACCTCAAATCATAGATATGAGTAATTCCCAACTGCTGCATAGTAGCAATTCCCTTCTCGGTGACTCTTTGAGGCTCACCACAGCGATAGACAACTCCCTGTCTTACGGAATGCGAAGTTGGTCCTGATGCGAGTGGATATCCGCCCAGATCTCGAAAGTTGGGAATCCCTTCGACAGTTATGAACGGAGGCTCAAGCGCCTTTTCATGAAGAGTTGAAGCCATGTTCAATATTAGAGAACTATTTCGTTGATGTTTTCCTAAGCTGTAGATCAGTAAAAGAATTTATATGTTGGGCAGGTAGCATGTACTCGGTATTAGATAGACGTGACTATAGTATACGAATACAAACGGCCAAGGCTAGCCGAGGTGACTTATAATACCAGCACCCTGGTGCACTTCATTGCCACGACTGAGCCCCCATTATCAATCAATGTTTCATTCGGATATTCACAATATATCTTCGGTAAATGTCATTTATCAAATCACCATAGATTGAAACTTCATGTCTGATGCTTATTACTAGGTATTGGTGTGACAGGTAACTATCCATAATCTCATAATCTGACAACAAATTGAGAAAACCAACCAATATCGCCACATAGATTCCTTACGCATGACTTCAGAATCCATTCATCCAGATTTCGATCCCCACAACATTACGCCTATCGTCATGCCTCACAGAGAGCCCAATACACCGGAGCCACAAACACAGGACTCTGCAGAGCGTGTAGCTCGCATACGGATTAAAAATCGCAGGAAACTGTACCTTGATCGCCATCCATCATATTTTACTGCCCCGGACCTAGAGCTTGCAGGTCAATTTTTGCTATGTTGAATTACACAACTCGATAACTAATTATATTCAGATCCGTTATTGTATGACCGATGCATCAGGAGATTCCAGACTGCCGCGGAGAGAGAAGCAGACGGACGAGCAAAAGGTTATTCTGGTAGGCAAATCTTCAGTGGTTTCGATCGTCTTTAGTTCTTCTGATGGTAATGAATATCTCTACCAGGTGTGTTGGAAGCAGATCTATATCGATCAGAAGCTAAACTTGCTGCACTGAAGGGGAGTACTGATTCGTGCCCTAAGGACGAACATGAAGATGTTGGGCGCATTCAAGAAGATCATGGGGTTCCATACTTGAGCTATGCCAGAGGTCAAAATGGTGAAGTTTTACCTGAAGATCCTGATGAAGTACCGAGGAGTAAAGAGGACGGCTTTGAGAGATGGAAGTTTGAGATGACACTCAAGTTTCTCAGGGGCGAAGATGGAGATTTTGAATATCAAGATGTAGATGCTGGCGGGGAATGGGATGAGATTGAAAATAGGGACGCTGAAGAGCGATGGTTCGAGGATGAAGAACCGGAATGGTTAGGGGAAGAAGAAACCGGGGAAACAGTTGGGGGAGAAACTGGTATACAGGATTTTTAAATGGTGGACAATAGCGTGATATTGCACGACTTACACAAATTACCTATACAGTATGATACTTTTCAGGAAAGGACCATGCTGACGATGCCCTTGATATGGCTTGAGCCACGATTAGATCGACATTGAGCAAATACCCAATATTTCTTGGGAGATGTGCAAAGCTCTCCAATGTTGCAGATGTTAAAACACGTGATTGATGCTGTCAGTGTGGATTTCATTGTTCTCGGTTTGGTGGATGAAAAGGGTTCATTGAGCGTACAATGTATTCTTTGTCTTCCGGGATTGGAAAGTTATATTTGCGTGTAGTAGCGGATTCATGATATCACAACCTTACCTGGGTAATAAGTAATTGTATTGTTTCGATGCTGAGCCAAAAGATTGGCAGCAATATGTATTTCAATACAATGCCATGGGTCACATGGACTAAATCATTCACCGTCTCGAAGGTTATCTATCGGCTTTATCGATAAGAACATCATCATAAGGCTACTCTCTATTCTACCATTGACTCAACCGTCTCCCACAATCCACATACATATAAAATCCAACCCGCATTCAACCTTCCGGATTCCTTTCAACCCATCCAAACAAGAACATAAACAATAGATAAAATCTTGCAAATCCCATCAAGACACCCAAACATCTCACAAGATCCTTGAGACCCCGCTCAACATCAAAGGAAGCAACCCCGCCATCATGAACTTCCTCCACAGTACTCTCGATAGACTTCGAGAGTTTACACCCGTATCTAACACCTCTACCTTTCGCACCAATGGACAAATCACACCAGAAGAATTCGTGGCAGCAGGAGATTATTTAGTATTCAAGTTTCCAACATGGTCATGGGCTGATGCATCCCCAACAAGCAAGCGCGCCAACTATCTACCAGCTGGCAAGCAGTTTCTAGTTACACGTGGCGTGCCTTGCCATCGCAGACTCGATGATGATTTTGCAGGCGACGCAGGTCACGATGAAACTGTTGTTAGAGATGGGGAGGATTTCAGAGGCGATGGTCCTCATTCTCCAGGCGATGACGAAGATGGTTGGCTGAGGACTGGAGGCTTGGCCGCCAGTCAAGAAGCCCGTGTGAGAGATGTGCGAACAGTAGATGAGAGCGGCGAAATGGGCGAGAGAGAAGATGATGAGGATGATATCCCAGATATGGAGGATGATGATGATGACGATGAAGCTATTATTCGTGATCCTAAGGCTGACAATGCGAGTTCGTAAGTATCTCTAGAGATCAGTCTGGCGATTGGATACTAACGGTTCATTTATCAGATCTCGTCGAACATATACTATCTACATCGCATATACACCCTATTACAGAACTCCTCGACTATACCTCTCAGGATATCTCTCAAGCTCCCAACCGCTCCCACCACACCTTATGATGGAGGATATCGTAGGAGACTATAAGGATAAGACTGTCACATTAGAAGACTTCCCATACTTTAGCAACAACATCAAGATGGCCTCTATCCATCCTTGCAAACATGCCAGTGTCATGAAGACCCTTCTGGATCGCGCAGATGCGGCCTTGAAACTTCGACGAGAGAAACAAAGACAAGGCAAGACAGTACCCGGTTCTAAAGACACCGGAATGGAGGGCCTAGTTGACGATTTCGAGAAAACCAAAATCGGTGACAAGAAGGCTGTTCTCGAGGGTCTGAAAGCTGGTGGGAATGGCAACGATGAGTGGGAGGTATTACAACATGATCAAGATTTTGCAAATGAGGAGGAAGAAGTTGCTATCCGTGTGGACCAATATCTCGTTGTATTCTTGAAGGTGAGTTATCTTGCACCTCTACTGTAGTAAACTATGCTAACGAAACCCTAGTTCATGGCAAGTGTGACACCAGGTATTGAGCACGACTTTACTATGGGTGTCTAAGCGGTGTTGTCTTTTTCTTATGTGCAAGCTCAGGATGATGGGATAGGCTTTGGGGAATATAGTTTTGATTATTCATTGATCTGCAGCGAAGCGGAGCAATCCTTATGAGGAGTTTGGAGCTTGTCGGATAGGTCTTTGCACTAATAGCACAACATATCATATCATTTTAGAGAAATCAGGACTTAAGTAACAGGCACCTGTTCTCATTTTGTGCTTGTGATACTTATGTTTGAGTGTTGCCAAATCGTCAAATAACAAGGGACGTTCTCTGATAATCACGAAATCAACGTGATTAGACTAGGATTCATTTTGAATGCTAGGAAGTTTTGGGACATCGGCTGGATGTTCCATCGATGATGGCTGTTTAAAGTTGCTTTAGCCATGAGATGCCAAGTCGTTATTGAACAAAAAAATGAGCCACCATGGACGATTTGACACGGGGTAGTCCCTCAACTATCTGGAGACCATGGCAGCGCCTTCTGGATTTCGAGATGTCAAATTAGTCTGGAAGAATAGATCATAGTAAAATACCCACGAATTCACATTTGTTTGGGTCCAAGGTAGTATTGTACGGGTTCAAAAAAAGGTCTTATTGGTATATTTGCCAGGAGTATGTTATTTAATACACGTCCTCCACCCCTCCCAAACCCAACCCACCATCCTTGCTATCACTTCTAGAAACTTTCATCTTCTTACAATCGTAACATCTTGGCGACATAGTTCTCAATCAACTGCTCGTTAGGGAAACTCATATCTTCCAATTTTTGAGCATATGGGGTTGGGACTTCGGCACCAGTAATTCTTTGGGCTGGGGCATCGAGATAATCGAAACCGAACTCCATAGTCAGGGCAAGTAATTCAGCACCAACACCGAAGGCTGGGAAACCGGACTCGACAGCGAGGAGACGGTGGGTCTTTTTAAGGGAGGTCATGATAGTTTCGACATCCAAAGGCTTGATGGATCGGAGGTTGATAACTTCGACTTCGACACCATACTTCTTCTTGAGGTTCTCAGCGGCGACGAGAGATTGTCCAACACAGCGGGACAAAGTAACGATAGTGAGATCCTTTCCAGCACGCTCAATCTTGGCTTTGCCGAATGGAAGAACGAAGTCATTCTTCTGGGCAGCCTCGCTCATTGGGAAAGATTGACCGTACAACAATTCGTTCTCGAGAACGCAGACAGGGTTGGGGTCGCGAATAGCAGCTTTGAGTAATCCTTTGGCATCTTCGGCACTCCATGGAGTGACAACCTTGAGACCGGGTATGCTTCCGTACCATGCAGAGTAATCTTGTGAATGTTGTGCTGCGACACCAGATGCGAAACCGTTGGGTCCGCGGAATGTGATGTTACAGGGTTGGATACCACCGGACATGTAGTGAGTTTTGGCGGCGGAGTTGACGATTTGATCAATAGCTTGCATTGCGAAGTTGAAAGTCATGAACTCGCACTGTAGAACTGGGTTTTAGCCACTACTTCCTCTTATCTCGATAGACTTCAGTGGAAGGCGAGGAAATGGAGAAAAAAGTCCTTACCACAGGATGTAAGCCTGCCAACGCAGCACCGACGGTCAAACCGCAGAAACCAGATTCAGTGATGGGAGAATCAATAACTCTCTTTTCACCGAAACGATCCAGAAAACCCTTGGTAACCTTGTATGCGCCATTGTATTGGGCGACTTCCTCACCCAGAACGAAGACCTTTGGATTTAACTCCAATTCTTCGGCCAAGGCTTCGTTTAGAGCCTCTCTGACTGTGTATTCCTTAACACCACTCTCCTTTGCATATCCTCTGCTTTGCACAATGGCCGGTAGACGGGAAAAAGATTGAAAGGCATTTCGTGTTGGGCGAGCTGAAGAAAGGAAACGACTCGCTGGTCGTAGGATGCGTGACATCTTGAAGATGAGGTTATGTGATAAGAAAAAAGACCCTCAGCGAAGAAGTTCAAGAGAGGGAGGTGAGGATGTGAAGGAATGGAGAAAAATTGACAAGCTACTAGGTATTCTCACGAACCTTCAACTCGAGTGGCACGTTGGGACTTTTTGTTCAAAGCTTACAATCCGCCCTCCGAAATGTTGATAGATAAGCTAAACTTAATGCGGATTAGCTTTCGGAAGCATTAGGGCGAGACTCACGATTGATAAACTTCACTCAAAACATGCATCAAAGCAATGAAATAATTTGATTGAAGTTTATATATCTAAGAGTTCATTGGAATGGAAGTGAGAGACATGGAAGTCAATGTTTCTCTTGAAGGCTTTAGTGAACCTTTCCATCAAAATCCTAGTATGAAATCTCATAGGGCTACTATAAGTTTCCAGGACGATCCAGTGCCTCTAATGACCGTGGATATATAGTGTATTCAGAGGTCAGAGAAAAATGAATCTGGGTGTTTTGCTTCCACGACGGTGACCTTCTGAGAGAGAGCGGGGCCCCTGTTGGGCAAGACAAGGGTTGACACAGTACCCATGGATGTGAATTTCTTTGGCATCTCATCCAAGTATAGAATACATGAATTACTGAGCATCAACAATGAACAAGATTAAGATAATCAGTAATGTCATCGTTTTGTGTGTTGCTATTCTATAATACAAATGCAAACGGAGCGCTCTAATGCATCGAAAACCATACCTCCTTTAATAGAACCTTGTCGCGCCATCGCTGGCAGGAGAAAAGGGAGACGTTCCTATCTTCACAAACTTCTCTTCCTTCCATTTAAACTCCAAGCTAATACCCAAATCCTGCCCTGATACTTTAGATAGTTTTTCAAGTAGTCTTTCTAGCTCAGCGTCATCTTCTTGTAACTCCGAGCAACATGTCTCCTTGCACTCATAAATCTGCAAAAACCCCCAGCACATTCCAATTAATAGTCTCTCCAAAAAGATTTTCTTATCTTTCTCGTTTGTCAAGCTCGTCTTCTTACCAAGGTCGGTATAGATTACAACCTGTGGCTTCTCTTTCCACTGCACAAATTCGCCGAACGTACCACCTTCTACCCCCGTGTCTTTTCGCAGCAGGCCACAGAAATCCCGCAACTTATTTGCGAAAAAGAGAGCATCAAAAAATTTGGCGTAAGTGTTCATACGATATTCCTCAGTCGTTAAACAAAGTGTGTATCTACCCATGGTATTATGGATTGGTCGCCCAAGGTTTGCAAAGGTGGGTATAACCGGATGCTGAGAGAAGGTGGGTGAATATACGTTGCATAGCAGAAGGTTGATGAGGTCTTTGCGCTTGTGGCTATTTGGTGAAAGATTCTTAATCTCGGAGGTAGGTTTGTGCGCTATATGAGGGTTGAGCTCTTGGGGTCCTGATTTGACCAAATATTGGAGTAATTTCGTCACAGACTTCATTGTTGGCATGCTACAAGAGACAAGGTGCAAGACAAAGGTGGCAAGTGTTTACAACAATGTGTTAATATAGAGAAGATGATGGATTTTAGTCATTGTGAATGGTTTAGACCTTCGATTATTTGTTAGTGGGAGTTGGATAACATTCAATGAGTAATCTGCCAGTTCCTTCCGTAACATGTTTAGTTTTCCGGCCCTTTGATGATTCACCAAGTATAAAACGTTTACAGTCACGAAAGAACCTTCGTTTTTTCGTATTTTAGAGTTACCACTGAAGAACTGCATCGTTTTCACAAGTTAGATTATTTTGAAACGGTATATCATCAAGATCTGGATAACGGCCTGAATGAAGATGTAGTGTACGCTTGTGATGCTACTAAGTTGTTTCTTCTAGGTATCATAAATAAAATATGCATAAGATTATCAAAAGCTGGTTTTCTGAATGGTACATTTGCGATCCCAAAAAGAAATAATAGTCTGTCTACGCTTTACAGAGCTATCATTCAACAGTCAGTGTACAATTAAACTGTGGAATGAGAATGCACTGTAAACTTTGCGGAAAGTCTATCGAGTTCGTTGTTTTCACATAAGGAGTGAGGGTGTATGTTGGTTTCGCGCCTCTAGGGTACGATCAGATGTATAGTTTTGAGATTGATTATTTGGTTTTTGATTCCCTGTGCAATAAATATCAAGATGCTTGAAATAAGTAGATTGAATACCCAGCCCTCCTTTATCTAACAAGCGCCGTTGAAAGAGAACCATGAATTTTATGTAGTACGGTGCCAGCGAATACAATTGCGAGCAACATTCCATGGTATCAATTTTTTAACATTTCATCCAAGGTTAAGTTTAAGTCACTGGTACGAGAAATGAAGTCATGGCCACTGGGGTAACCACCTGCAGTCAAGTATGTAAAAATGACGATGAACGTCCCGATCATCAAATGAAAACAGGGAAACCCTGGATCGTATTAGTATATACAATCTGTTGTTCATATTTGAAGGGTGGAAGATTTTACTCACATTGTGGATGAGGAAGAGAGCGATGACGACCCTCGGCAAACCCAGGGAAACGATGACGGCGCAAAGCGTGTTCATCGGCAGGAACTTTGACTGGAGCGAAAGGGCTGTTCCATAGAGTAGAGCGGATAGCTCGGAGAACCCAAAGAATTTCTGGCCTTTGTCCAGGGGCAAAAAACTGTCTTGTATCCCATCCTAACATTACGTATAGGAAATAGCCTGACGTAACATCAAACAGTTTCAAGGCGCGGGAACAGAAATTCCAGATGTGCAGAATTTGTCTGCATAGGAATATTGTTGCATCAATTATCCCTCGAAGAGGAGCAAAGTTGTTCAAGTTCAAATAATTGTACAAATCTGATAATTTTTGTCTTATGTCTGCGAATAGTTGGATAATCATTTCGTATAGGCGAACAATAGCACCGAGTATTTGGTTGACGAATGGTAATTGGGGCAGTGGAGGCCTCGGGTGACGGTAATCCTCGAATTTTATGAACAGCCAATAAGCATATTCAAATAGAGGTTGCATGTGATGTAATGTAAAGACGATTAGAGTTAGAGTTTGGAGAAATAGAGTTCGTGCTGATGGTAGTTGATCAACTAGTAATTCCCAGATATGATCACCCAATCTGGTAATCTGATCATATACATAAACGAATGGGTAGCCCATCCATCTAAATGGGCGAAGAACGTAGACAATACAGGCAAGAAGCCATATAAACGGATAGCGGAGAAATGCAAATGGACGGAAAACATATTCAAATAGATGATATAATGCACTGAGGAAATGATATAACAAGACAAAAGCCAAGCGAATTTTATGAAAGACAAAGGTGAACATATCACGTATTCTGTTCGGTGGTGGTGGTGGTGGTGGTGCTGGTGGAAGATTCTGCGCCTGGGCATCTTCGTCTTCCTCCGATGCTCTGCGAGAAGGAGGCAGAGGCTTACCCGTGGCATCAGCTGGAGGATCTCCCGCTGGAGGAGGGATTCCTTGAGGGGGTAAGGGTACATCGATCTTTGCCTGATTCCAGGCATTTAAATAGAGCCGTATACCTATGTAGCAGCCCGTTGCAAACACAGGAATTAATATGAAAGTGACGACAAATGACACCTTGGCCGGATCGAAAGAAATTTCTAGGGCTGGGTTAGGGGAAACAGTAGAAGATGAACCGGAGAACATGGCCACTAATGATACAAATGGCTTCAAAATAATAGTGAGCGCTTTCGCTATTATCGGTAGAACAGATTCCGCTATTGGTGCACCGTTTTCTGGAATATATCCCGGCTTCTGGTCAGATGATTGCTCAGTGTTAGAGGAAAAACCGCTCAAGAAACCTATCACCGGAGCCAATGGTTTCAGAGCTGTGCTTGCTACTGTCGTCACCATCGGCAGAAAAGACTCTATCACTGGTGCTTTCATCAGTACTGACCCTATTCTCGTTATCGCCAATTGAAAGGGGGTGAGTAATGTCATTATTGGCTTCATGACTATTGTCCCTATCTTCGTGACAACCGGTGACGCAGGTTCTGCCTCTATTACAAGTGTTCCAGGGATATATGGTTCTGGTGGTGCGAGACCTTCCCACACAGTAAGAGCTTCTGTTGGAAGAATAGGTTCCGAAGTTGATCCCGTTAGTATCTTCCCAAGCAATGACCCTTCTAGCGTTTCTGCCAGATTAAGTCCCGATAGTACTTCTCCAAGCATTGGCACAGAAGACATTTCCTTTGCCTGCCCCATCGGTCCTGAATCTAGTATTTTCAAGCCCATTTTTAAGTTTAAGGCTTCGGTTATTAGATCTGCGAGTGCTGATTGTGGTAACGTTTTCGCGAATTCTGATCCTACAAACTTATGTGCAAGGTCCGATTTTGCTAATGTTGCTCCTAGCTGTGCAGTTACTAGCCTCTTTTCAGTATCAGATCCTGTTAATATGTATCCAAGTAAAGACCCTTTCAAAGCTTGATCGATTGGTTCTCCCCCCACGAGCGATTGCCCGAATCCCAAATCTTCTAATTTTTGGCCAAGTTCCGAGCGCTCTAGCATTTCAGCGATACCCAATGATCCTTTCTCTGTTGAAAGATTAGATACTAGTATTGCCTCCCCAAGTTTTGACCCTGTTAACGCGTCCCCAATTGTTGATTCGGAAAGCACATTTTCCATATCTGGGCTTAATCGGAAAGGCTGGGGAGCATCACCATATGCTCCTGGCTCTGGTTCCGGTGTTATCGAAATCCCAGGATGACTTGGGTCGAGTTCTGGTGTAATAGAGACGGTCGTATTGCCGCCAATTCCAGAGATCCATTCCAACACCCAGTTGAAGGTTTCTGGGAGATGCAATAAACCCTCGAATATATCCGTCACGGTTTTCGGTACATCTGATACGTAATCAATAATCTGCGTAACCGCGAGTCGTACAGGACTAAACCATAACAACTGAATTAGAACAAAAGCAATGAAGAACGGACTTGAGTACCGTGGAGCTGGCGCTGGCCCACGCGCAAAAGCCCTGTCGGCCAGATAATATAGGATGACAGCCGGAGTAAAGTAAGTGAGGAAGCGAATTACGAGTTCCCGTTCAACAAGTTGAATATTCCAAATTCTCGTGGAAACGACATATTCCGCGGTGGAATCATACAAGCCCGACATATATTCTCTCGAAGTTGTGATGGAATGAAGGACCAATTCCCACCCATAAGCAAAGGTTCCAAACCATGGATCAAAGAGACTATAGAGAGCAGTCATCGCTAGATCATAATATTTTAGAATTCCCAGCCAGCCAGCGATCCCGAAGAAGTATAAGGACAATGCATCTCGCCAAGAGAAAAGTAGATTCCAAATATCAGGCAAAAACCACCAATCTACCTCTTCATCGCTCCCAAGGGAAAGAAGTTTGTGAAAAACATATGCAAGTAGAAGAGGAGCTCCCAGTGCCACCGAATAAAACGGAATATAATAAGCAGCGGATTTTGCGAGCCATTTGTAGAATATCAACCCTTTTCGCCAAACGACCTTTTCTCCGAACAACCCGCGCAATCTCGGAGGCGGTCTGGGCAAATCTTCGTCGCTGTAGACTATTTCTAGATCCCAGGGATCAGGCTCTTGCTTCTCCAGTTGTGGTAACTCTAGATATATTTGTTCTGAACATGCACCAGCGTCGACCGCGTGTGGGTATGGGTACCATTCGACCTCCACAAACGGTATGGGACTTGTGATATTTTCAGGATCTTCAATGTACGTATATATGACAAGTCTACATCTTACTAGTTTAACTTGCTCTTCGAGCTCGTTTAGATCTTTCAGGTCTGGTGGTGGCACAGAAATGTCTCCAAAAACATTCCTCGAAACTTCGGAGATATCATGCCAATTTGGGCCGTCTTTATAAATTTTCCAGAATGACAAAGGGAGGCAAGGAATAGTGGGGTGTGGGAAAGGCGTATAATCCTCTAATGTTTCTACGAGGATATCCGTCCCTGTCATGGAAGCAACCTCAACTGTTAATTCTGCTGCTCTTTCGTAAAGAATCTCAATTTCATGTTCGTCGATTTTATCGGTGGTTGGCAGCCAAAGACTCTGCGCTTCGCTTCTCAACCATTGTCTTGCTCGAGCTTGTGCTACTCTCCGAATTTTGCCATTTGTTCTGCCTGCGATGCCCCTACTATGGCTATACTCCTCTTGAGGCCTAAGTAATCTAATGATATTCGCTCGGAAGGATCTAGCAACAAGCTCGTTATGGAAGGATTCATCTATGTAATACTGCATTAGATGACATAGTAATTTTACTTCGGATGATTATTACTTACACTGGAGGAGATCATAATATAATTGGTCGACAGGATTTTGTGGACCGTTGACTGTCTCATTCAAGTTTTGTGTATCATCCAAGAAGAAGAAGGGATTCTTCAAGATTGTTGTCGCAATATGATGAAACAGGGACGCAGCAATCAAATCCTGGCGCAGATCCTGGTTACTATACTCAGGAAAAGGGGTTCTGGTGTTACCAAAGAGATTTTCAAAATTAATTAAGCCACGCAAGAAAGGCTTTGGTTGATGATAATAATCGATGTCTGGGGAGTCTAAGCCGTTTTCCTGCGCTTGACTTGCAATTATTTTTGAAATCGAGTCAATACTGTGATTAAACCAAAACAAAGCATTGTATTTTGGCTGTATGTCGAGCTCGTCGGATTCTTTCGGGGGTGCTACTTTTGGTAAGGTACCGTCGTAGCCATGTGCTGCATCGAACCACTGACTCAAATCTCCCCACGTTTGCTTAATAAGACCATCCAATACAGCATAATCATAAGCTGCATCGCCGAGATCCAATTCGAAATTGTGGAGGCCATTATATTGAGGATTTGGCTTGGCCTTTTTGCCCTTGTAAACTTCCTTGATAAAATTTCGAAGCCCCGGACTTCTCAAAAAATCGGGTAACGGCTCGCGTTGCCATTCAGAGCCCTCCATATTATCGAGAATTGATTCGGGCGGTATGTTGTTCAAGATAATACAATACCAGTTCAGTTAATCTGATGGTTTGATGAAGCTTGTAAGAATCACTCGAATAAAGTTACATGTGGAGTTGTGCTCAAAGAAGTCTTTGTTGGTAGAATGCGGCTTCAAAATCGCTTCAATGCATTCCTTAAAATGAAACTCTTGTTCTCTTTGATAAAGAGCGAATAGACTTGGCATTGTGCCATCCGTCTTTCACACAAAGCTTTCCCTTTTAACCGGAAAAGCTCAAATCTCCTAATACTTGTGATTTGCTAAAGATATATAGAGAGGGGCGGAGAGAAGTACGAAAGTGTAAGGTCTAACTTGTTGGGAGCTCTCCGTTATTGTAGTGCAAGATAGTACCTCTATAAGCAACGGAAAGACATTAACGGGTAGTTTGCGACGAATGTGGCTTGTTCGGTTTACTATATCAAATCAATGGCGGCCGTTTGTGAAGTGCGATAATGAAATTTCGGTGAAATTGTTTGGAATTCCAGTAAAATCAGTTTTCTAGAAATTTGGAAGATAGCAATGTATGGTTGCACGACGTATGGTCCTAACTGATTGTCCAGCTGTCGATTGTACTGTCAGTCGAGCATATTGATCAGCGAATTTTTTATGAATAGCCAATAGACCATTGAAGATTGTTATTTGGAAAGATTGGATAAATACACTTCAAGCTGTTAAAGAAATATGTGAGATTCGAGTCTGATGTACTAAAAACAGAGAGCCCAGCAATTCGAATTATGATCTTAAGAACATATCGTGTATCAAGAACCAATGACCTGACATCTGCGATATGTAGAGCTATGGCCATATTGTGTTGCTAACGACACATGAGTATTCTTGCTGTGATACAATGAGGTGCCGACTAGGCTATGTGAAAAGTATCCTGCATTCTCTGTTTAATGGTATCAAGGTTTAGGAAACGCTAAGTAAATTCATACACCCCCAGCCAGCCCAATAACGCCTTGTCATCATGCTCCCAACCCACTATTACAATTGTCCGAAGAAAGACTGGACTAAAACACCCGACAGCCCTGTTTATGTTCCCAATAACATCTTCAAAACCATGACTACTAAGCATAAAACTATGCCAGCAATAGCCCGATCGACCCATGCGGGTACACCTTCATCTGACTGAACACGGGCTTGTGCCATTTGTCTTTGAGGTTGAGGCTGTTGAGGAAGTGGTATCGTAGCTGTGGGTTGAGGTACCGTTTGCGCTGGCATCGCAGGTGGATACTCACTCTCAGCCTGTGCCGGCCTTACCTCCTCCGTGGATTTACTATTCACTTCGTCTATTTCTTGATTTGATCCCGTATCCGTTTTAGTCTCCTTCTTGAGCCCTATCTGCATGTCAGGCGGTATTGCCTCCTCTTCTCTGTTAGAACTGGTCCCTTCACCCTCGAGTTCCTTTGCAAGTTGTTCTGCTTCTCCTAAAATCTCCTCACAGCTCTTTCCACCACAAACGCCGCACTTCCACCCCCTGCTCTCCCCTGCTATTCTCTTTCTAATGCTATCGCTCGCATCGACCCCTCCCAATTGTCCCGAAGGACTGGTTTCCATAAAGAATCTGAGAGCTACTAAGGCGGTTCGTATTCCCCACGCAGGCTGCCATGTTTCCTCATGATGCCCGCTTATACTTAAACAGATCTCGCGATTCACCTCAAACCTTCCACTGGGCGTCAGAAATCTAAAGGAAGGAGGTCGAAGAGGATATTGGGGAGGCAGAACAATGCGTCCGTGATAGATACCCTCGGCAAAAGATGAGGATGGAGGGCCGCGCAATGTGAAGTGCCAATCAAACAAATCGGTATCAGAAGCCGGAGAAGCTGTGTAGTCAGGAGATGGATGTTGTGAGAGTTCCGCGGCTTCTTTCACTGCGCCACTGATTAACACATGCGAGGAACGATCGTGGGGTACAGAATAACTTACTGATGCGCTTCAACGTGGGAGATTTCGTATTGAAACCAGGCGCCATGATTGAGGATTGATCGGAAAACAATAGTTGAACTTCTGGGCTAGAAAGGGAGAAGTGACCTGACCTATTCTCTGAAAGATCAATGCTATATTTGAAGAATCGTTTGTGTGCAAAATGAGTAATGGGTTTCTTTTGAATGATTAGTGGCTGGCTCGTTCAACGCTATGGTGTCACTAAACAGGTCGATCGAAGTTACAAGCGCGGAGAGCACCAGAGCACATGTCGTAGATAACGATTATGATGTTGCGATAACGTGGCCTCGCCGATGGTTACATAATCACATATTGGATCACACTTCTTACACCACCCATTTCATTCCTCGCCAGTTAAAATATAAGAAAGGGGCTAGATGGGCCAATGTCTATCCATCTAGAATGCGCCTCCTAACCACTTATCTGACTGCCTAAGTGTACTTTTGGATTTTGAGATATGAGAACATGGTGGTATTACACAACTAGACTCATCACAGTGGGTGGTGCACCTAATAGCCGGATAGAGTTATTGTGGAAGTCGCGGTATTGCCTCGCTGTCAATCATTAAATCAAGCCTTAGCTATATTGCACATCATAGCTCACTTCGTTCTGAGCTTGTCCATAACGTTAATTATTATCGCATTTACACATGGCGCCAGATCACCGCGGAAGCAAAAAGAAACAGCTGTGCACAGTGTTTAATTGTGCCTATAAAACCGTCAGCTCTTCCATTATAAGTCATACTACATTCTAGTAGATCTTGCTCCTGGAAATGTAATGTGTTGCAATAACCAGGGAATCAACAACGGTTTCTTTTCACCCCTTGAGATATGCATTAATGTGTGTTATACTGCTGTCAATCTGAGTAGATAAGGGGGTAGCAGCCGAGCAAATGTAGAGCCAGGGGCAAAATAAGGTGTGAGGAAAAGGTGGTGAAAATTAGAGTAGTGTTGAAGCGATTTGTAGGGGAGAGAATATACGAGACGACCTATCGAAGATTTTCTGTGATGACTTTATTCGATCATAGAAATGAAGTAATTATTATGAGGAACGATAATATTATAATATAGCATATTCCAAGGTTCCATATATCCATCCACCCATCCACCGACATTATGAGCATCCAAAGCTTAATCTGTATCATACAAAGGACGAAATTGATGATCTCCAACCCGGAGAAAAACATTGTAAACCTTGAAATCTAGTCTACATCATCATCGTGTCCATGTCCATGTCCATCCCATTCTCTCGTGTCATCCTTTTGTCGTGCTATCGTATTTCCTAATAATGTATTCGTAACCACCCCAACTCTCTGGGGCCACCCAGCAGCAGCTTTTCGGTCGAGGATTTTTCTTTCGGCCTCATCCTCGTCACTACTAATTTCGTAAGGATCTTCATCGCTGTCTCTGGGCTGCAGTGTTTGCATCGAGACGGAGTTCGAGTCTGCTTCATCCACAAATTGATTGGGACTGCGCCCCAAGATTCGGTCTGCTTTGGATTGACGGTTGGCTCTAGTAGGTTGTGTGGGATAAGAAACATAATGTCTGCCAGCTCCCTCTGATCTTGGAAAGGGTATCATTGGAGGTTCTGGCTCGCCCCAGCCAGCAGCTCTTTCTCTATTTCTTTGTTCTTCTCTCTCTCGGGCAAGTTTTTCTCGAGCCTCCAACCATTTTGGACTTGCCTCCCAACTCCATCCATCTCCAGTGGTAGTAGGTATCGGAACCGCCCATAATAATGCCCTAGGTCCAAATAAATGCTTGAAGTTTCTCCTCCACCCAAGATCAAAAGCGCTAGGTAATTTTTCCGAATCTTGTTCGTCAAGATATTCCTCATATCGATTTCTTGCTCGAGCTCTCTCTAATTGTTCGTATGATCCATGACCTTGATCTTCAGGGATATGTTGATGTTGTATAGTCTTTCTTAATGGGGATAAATATCTCGTCTTCTCGAGGCACTCAATTGTCGTTTGACCGCGGGATGATAGTAAAATATGCCATCCTGTAAAACCTGCTAAGACCAATCCTATAATTCCGGAAATTACCACTAGCATCACATAATTGACGGGTAACAACGAATCGGTATATTCTCCATCGCTCAAAATCTCCCTCCAAACCCAAGTCCCGGAGACTGCGAAACAGAGAAAACAGAATAATGTTGTATATATTAGGAATAAGAGGAAGGCCTTATAATTTCGCAGTCCAACGCAGGTAGCTAACCATGGGCAATGATGATCCATCTTTAACACACAAATTCCGCATGTTGAGCAATGGTGAGTTCGATCTGGCTTTCTTGCCTGACATTTCTTGCAATAGCGCAATTCACCGTTCGATTTCACCGTGAAGTTTGTTGCCACAGGATTGTGTGTCGGAAGGGCGCTATATCCATGGTTTGTGGCCGTGGTAGTTCCTGGGCTCGTGAAGACCGCGGCTGTGTATGACCAATTCAGGAGAAGATATGTAATGATTCCTAGAAATGACGTCCCCTTTCCTGTGAGAAATTAGCTTTGCAAAATTTTGTTTGCGACAATAAGCCTACCTATCCAGTGCGTTCTGCTGCCGTCTGCCAGAAATCCAATTGTAGTTTCTACCCAGACAGCCCACGTTGTAATACTGTACACGAATACAAGGGGGAAGTAAGTTGCGCCAATGCAACAATAACGTTCGCACTTTCTAGCCCATTTTCGAGACATTCTTGAAGGGCCGGGAGATCTAGAAGGGCTTGGTGGCGATAGGTTAGCCATGGGATTCATCAGAGAAACATGACTTTAAAATCCGCATTATTTAAGGAGTTGTTGGAATAACAGACCAGCTGGTGTTTGTGTTCCGTTCCGTTCATTAGAGGCTGAGCTTCGTTGATTATTAAACACAGGCACAGATCGGCCTCCGTAGAGTAGCCCGGACTTCCGTGAACAAAGATGATGGATGACAGTGAGACAATTCACACAAACTTCACTCACGAACGAATCATCAATGTGACATTCTGGTCCAATGCAATGAGCAACGAGCAGTGAGCAGTGAGCAATTGAAATCCCTTGGTAGGATGCAATATTTCTTGTCTAAGGATTGATCATCACTCGAATCCATTTGACTGTAGCATCCCAATATTGAACGTCGCTAGTCTTGCTATGTATACCTGCATGGACATACTCGCTCGTCTATAAACGGGATTGCTTCTGTCGTTGGCGAGTAACAGAAGTTGCAAACTCAAGATCTACAACGTCTAATACGTAGTGTTATCATTTAGTGCTAAGCAGTATCTAATGTATTACATGAGCTCTCTATCATCCTGCCACCGCAAGACTCTTGTGTTTGGGTAGAGATTCTTGGATACCGTGGTGGAAGCGGAGGGAATGTTTCTAAGTCTTCCTATAATTCCTGGAACCTCAGCAGGTGAGCCATATAGTGGTTCTGCTTGATGGCTGATTTGCAGAGAATTTTCGTTCACGGTATCTCGCCGGATCGCCACTCTTTCCATCAGACGGGAGATTTGTAAGATATGATTTCTTGAGCGCGGTATAGCTTGCACTCTTACTTCCCATCGTCAAGTACAAATGTTGCCATGAGAGATAAAGATATCTGGCCATCAATGGGGTCCTAAGAATTTGAAGTGATCGAAATAATGGTTGAATGGGAGAACCACCTTGAATAAGGGATGAGGTCTCGCTTTGTCCGCATCAGAGAGCATGATGCCTATTTGCAGTGCCAGCATTCTGTGGCCTTCTCCTCATGGATTATTGTCTGAACTGTTTCGGATAGCCAACATATTTCATTCCTGATTCTTTTGGCTGTTCAGGCATATCGGCCGATGTTCAAGGTGGGTACACACAGCGAATGCATGACTGAGAATCATGTTGTCACTTGGAGTAGTCGTGTCTTCGAAGAGCAAGCATATCACCATGGTCAACAGGAGAAGCATTTGTTTGGTGTTGACAAAGGAAGAGGTGTTTCTTTCACTTAATATGTACATGTAGATACAAATAGATAAAGCTGGCCTAGGTAGCTAGAATATCCCGATAAGACCCGTTGTGTTGTGTGTTAAAAAAAGAGATGATGGCTGCCCACATAGACGCAAACTACCAGCCGTTTTATTCACTTCTATATGTTTTTTCTCTCTCCTCTTTCCCCCTCCAATTACGCTTCTTATCGTCGAAAGAAATTCACTGACAGTGGGTTGTTTATTGGTTTCTATTGTTGTTGTATAAATTTAATTTGGAAAGTGATATCTGTTGCTGCCGTTGCCGTAACTTTAGTCTTAGCCTGGCTTTTCTTCTTTCCCGATTTGCTTATTTTGTATACGTGACTACACAACCAAAATTCAAGGCCTCCCACGACCTGCCACTCCCTTCTCACTTCTTTACACAACAAACGATTTGCACTCAAACTCAAATTCTTCACACCACGATTTTCTGTACGTGGTGGGCTGTATCTTTCTTTCAAATCCCCTTCCTCGGCCGGCCAAGCCCTAAGAAACGTAGGAGTTCGTCTTAATACCATCCTTTCTCTTCATTTGGTATTCTTTTCTAGACCGGAATTCCATGTGCCTCGAATCAACAATATCGCGGCCTACAATACTCTTTGCATTCTCGTAGACGATATCAACAACCAGAACACCCAAAACTTTTGAAAACAATCAAATTCTCATCGAAATGGCTGCTAGAGACACAAAGATTGTTGAGCATGATACCAAGGTAGACTGCAGGCTCTGTAACATCACCTTTAAGGATTGGACTGCCTTCCATAATCACAAGCTGACCCACAAAGATCACATCTGTTGTGACATCTGCAGCACAGACTTTCATACTGAGGAAGGTCTGAAGCGCCATCGGACTCTAGTAGGTTAATTTAAATCGATTTACTGGTGATTCATCATTGACTGACATCTCATGAAACTCTAGGTCCACCCAAAGGAACAAGATCTCAAGTGTATGGCTTGTGGCAGAAAGTTCATTCGTCTGGGATCTCTAATTAATCACCTTGAACTTGATAGCTGTCGCGCAATCAACCCTGAAGAGAGACATAACCTGGCAGCTAGCAGACGCCAACGTCAACAATTACACGCAAAATTCAAGGCTAATCTAAAGGAGATTGACGACAATGCCGGTCCAAGAACTAGTGACAGCCTTTTAGACTCGCAGGATATTTCTACAAACTCTATGGATGTCAAGCTGCCGGCGCCAACCCTCAAGTCACCGCCACTAAATTTTGAGAGTGAAATAGTTACCAACTTTGAGTTCGGTGGATGGGAAACTACTAGTAACTCCCCAAACTTTTCTCTTCTTGAAGTGAGCTTACAATCATTTAGTCCTGGAAGAAGATATACCATCGAATACTTTTAACGAAGAGATTATAAATACTACCCCTGTTCCCGTCATGGAATTACAACCAGAGGAGGACTTGATTTGTTTCGGAGAAGTCGACAAAGCCATGAGTATACCATGGGGTGTAACTTCAAAGAAAGCAGCCAAGGAGAAACCAAAGCCCACTGGAGAGGTTCAGTACGAGTATGTCGAGAATTCCTTCCCAGTTGCAATTGCACCTTCCATGAAAGAAGATAACTTCCCACCTTTGCCAAATGGAAGCCAATTCAGGGATGCCGACATGAAAGCTCCAAACTTCATGGATGCGCCACTCGAGGACTCAAAGTTTACTTCCATCTGGGACACCAAGCACATGTTTGCAAATGCCCGAAAGCCCATCGCCCCACCATCTATAGAGGCGCCTGCGATGACAGATGTAGCAACACGAACAGGTGGACTTCCACCTCTTCGCATGCGGGCTCTTGTCAACCCTTTACCCGAGAAGGAACATGCACCATACGACCCTAATGATCCTTCATTCCGTGCACAAAGATACTGGGTTGCGTTCACCCGAAAGTACCAGTGTCCTCACCGGTTGTGCAAGTAAGTAGTATCAATTGACCAATCAAAACCATTCTCTAACACGTTTTAAGGAAAAGTTATGATGCTGAAACAGCCTTCATCCAACATTTACTTTCTGCCATACACACCTCAGACAATAGACTCATCTGTCCTAATTGCTACGTAAGTGCAGCGAATTCATTCATTTCATATTTCTCAATCCCAACTCCCATTTACACATTTACTGTATTTTCCCGCCTTTATTACTTGGCACCAATCTGTTTATGGAATGTTATATCCTACATCGCACAATGGCCCATTCACAATTCGTCGAAGTCATTACACTTTTGCTCAATGTGTCGTCCATTACCCGTATTCATTTTATTCATGTTTTGCTGGATCATATTTCCAATGTTGATATCATAACGAAAAGTGATTTAAGTACTTGATTGCGCTGTTACTAACCATTGCATAGAGAGGTTTCGGAACGTACACAGCCCTGACACAACATTGCGAGTCTCAAGGGGTTCGTTGCAAAATCCGCGAAGCAGTTAATTACGGCAAGGTCGTCAATGATATCACTGCTAGTGTGGCCGATGTTGTAGGTAAGCATGAAGATGAAACAGTAAAGTATACCGTCAAGGAGGAAGGATTTGGAGATTTGGCCAAGAAGTATAGGGAAGCCGGACAGAAAAATGCTAAGAAAAAGGTAAACTATTGGGAAAACCGCGAAACAGAATTCGAGTGGTAAATGTCAGGATAGACACAGGATAACGATATCTTGAATTCCCTTCTTATTGTGGTGGGTAGACGTTGAGATTTAGGGTCGCTGGACGTATTCTCACTCTGCCCTTGCTTTCAGATCTCGCCTTGGCCTTTCTTTATTTCTTGCAAGTAACGCTGAAATTTCCAAGATTTTAGGGCAATTACTTCAGTTGTCAAAAACCAGATAGCTTATCACAATCGAGATGTTCTAAAAATGTCTTTTGGCTTTGGCGTTGAAGATAAAAAGTACAATGACCGCTTAGATAGAGAAAGATCTCATCTACTAGTTTTCTCCCTCTCTTGCTTTTCATCAGTATATGAATGTACGAGAATCTGACTATTCAGAACTATAACCTTGCTTGGAATCGCTTATAAAGAAGGAGAGAAATTTTGCTGGGATGGAGGAAAAGGAGAAAAGGAGCTTGTTTCAAGACTGACTTGTTATTTTTGTCATAGAGATGCGTTGGCTGAATTTGGTCAATGTTTGCTATACGGATGCTCCCAGTAATGATTTTTTTTATCATGCGTATTGCTCCATCTGATCCAGATGAGTTATTGCGCAGTGTACTCCCTGACGGTCTTCGAATTGATGAACCGTTCACACCAGAGGGCACGCAGCTTAGAACTAGTGGCTGATCATTGATACATCGATAAGATGTTTGCGAACTGTGGGTATGCCGACTAGAGGGATGAATTGTTGATAATGCCAGCAGTTTGAGAGAAGATGAAGTTGAGGTTGCGAAGCATATAACAGGATAGATCAAGGGAAGTACGTTGAATTCCACGTATGTATTATCTTTCGGCTTTTAACTCCCACACGGCCATTCTATTACACATTCATTGTTTTGAGTGACTTACTTCGATTGTTCAAGCATTATTTGAGTTTGAATGTATATCTTGAGATTATACATCCTCACATCCAAACCTTGACATTCTCGCTCGCTTCCGCTAACAAGGATTGACCTGCATATGTAAAATAACATGAGTGGTGGAAGAAATAAGGCTCGGGACAATGTTAAGGGTATACGTGGATGTGTGACGTCGGTAGTTAAAATCTGGGGTAATTTTTCTGTTCCTGGAAGAGAAGAATCGATCGAGGTCTATATCTATCGACGCATTTACCAATTGACATGCTACTCAAATCAATATGCGTTTTTCAATTATCTATTCTTCCTGCGTAGCTTTTCTCTGGCTCGTTAAGGTTGGCGCACTGATACACAGACAAGAAATCGTCCAAGCCTACAATGTTTACCGTAACGCTAGTTCCGCAACTACACCTCTACAAGTTGGCAATGGCAACTTTGCTTTCGGTGTGGATGTGACAGGGCTCCAGACCTTCCATCCTTTTGCAACTATGTCGACATGGGGCTGGCATAACTTCAGCTTGCCAACAACTCCAAATCAAACATCTGTGGAAGGTAAGGCCTGTCTGTTAATCAATGTTGGATGCCAGTTATTAACAAATTGAAGACTTTACTGGTTTAGACTGGTGGACCCATGGGCGGCTTGTGAACTACGACCAGCCCAATCCAGCTGAGGCTGGTATATCAAACTGGCTAATTCAGAATCCTCAACGGTTGAATCTGGGTAATATTGGTTTTTGGTTTGCTAACGCGAATGTTACGGAAGGCGACTTGGAGAAGAAAAATCAGGTTCTTGATCTATGGAACGGCGTAATCACTTCAACGTTTGTGTACAATGGCAGCCAAGTCCGTGTTGAGGTATCAGCTGCGTCAGAATCTGATGCCGTCATAATCAATGTGGAGTCCGAACTGCTTAGTGTCGGCTCTTTAGGTTTGTTTTTCGATTTCCCGTATTCAGATGTGAACAAATTCGATGCGCCATTTGTCGGCGTGTGGAATGCTAGCAGTAAGCACTCTACTTTGCTTGATGTTACGGACAACGAGGCTGTGATACAGCATACTATAGACGACACTAGCTACTGTTTCACCGCGAGATGGGAAGGCAAAGGTCAGGTGTCGGGTCTCAAGGAGGGTACGCATAGATACTCTCTCAAAACCCTGGGCTCCAGCAATTTGAAAATGGCAGGGTTGTTCTCGAATGACGCGAGTTGTGGTAAAGCTGGAAACACGAGTGCACCATCGGTGGCTGATCTTGCTGATAGCTCTAAGATGTGGTGGCAGACTTATTGGGAATCGGGGGCATTCATTGACTTGAGTTCTGTTAATTCCACAAATGCCACTGAGCTCCAGCGACGAGTTATTCTATCTCAATACTTATTAACAGTCAATTCGGCGTCAGAATTTCCACCTCAAGGTATGTCATTTAGACGAGTATCGAGATGAGATTGCCTTTGACGATTTACTGATTGTTTCAGAATCTGGTCTCGTAAACAATGGGTGGTATGGAAAATTTCACGTTCGTACTCCCAATCCATTCCATTTTTATTTTTCCTATGATGGGCCTAACTTGACTTGGAACGATGGCTAAAAATCATCCGTATAGCTTGAGATGGTATTCTGGCATCTTATACATTTTTCTCGATGGAATCATTTCGACCTTGTCTGGCGAAGCATGCCAGGAATGTACGAGCAGTTCCTCGAATCTTCGCTCGACAGGGCCAGACTTCAAGGATATGAGGGCGCCCGCTGGGGGAAAATGACCGACCCGACCGGCCGTAGCGCTCCTGGGGGCATCAACTCTCTTTTGATCTGGCAGCAACCGCATCCGATGTACTTTGCCGAGATCGAATACCGATCGTTCCCGAATAAAACGACCCTTGAAAGATGGGATGAGGTATTGACAGCCACAGCAGACTTTATGGCATCATTCGCGTGGTATAATACCACTACTAGAGTCTATGATTTGGGTACACCAATGTATCCCGTATCTGAGAATACGAACCCAAATGCGACAATCAACCCAACCTTTGAGCTGGCGTACTGGAGATTTGGTCTTGATGTGGCTATAAGCTGGAAAGAGCGTCAGGGGAAGTCTATCCCGGAGGATTGGAAGAACGTGCGGGGAAATCTTGCTCCACTGCCTATCGTTAACGACACATATCCCGTGTACGAGGGCATTCCCAACATGTGGACAGACAGCAAAACAACAACTGATGTAAGTGATCTTACAGTTGCATAATCTATACACCCAAGATTACAAATTGCCAACCCTGACTCCAATGACAGCATCCAGCAATGGCCGGTATATATGGATGGCTCCCACCCCCTAGCTCCCCTCCCCTCAACATAACCATTGTTAATAACACTGCCTCCAAAATCCACTCTCTTTGGGATTTAGAAGATTCATATGGCTGGGACTTTGCTCTATTGGCTATGAATTCTCTTCGTCTAGGCGATACAGACCAAGCAATAGAGTACCTGTTACATCCGATCTTCCAGTTCGACGACGCAGGATACCCCGTAGGTGGATCACACGTGCCGACTCCATACTTCCCAAACTCGGGGGGATTGATGCTTGCCTTGGCAATGATGGCAGGGGGCTGGGACGGTGAGGCTGGAATGCATTTCCCGGAGGGTTGGGATGTTGAAGTGGAGGGATTTGTGCCGGGCTTGTAGGAAAGTGAGTAAGGTGGAAGTGGGTGTTAAGAACATGAGGGATAGTGTGGACTATGTTGGGCAGTACAAAACTAGTCCTCAATAATCTTGTCCATCTAGAGAAATCTGCATAATAAAAGAAGCAAAGATTAGCTCGTTCGCCTTGGGCGATCCCCTCTCTAGATCTCATGGTATATTATTTTTGGTGACTGAAGTTACCCGGACATGGCACAGCTGTCCGAGGAGCCAAGAGAGACTTCGTTATACCATTGAAGAGAAGGCCATCAGTAAGCGGAGGAAAGCTTGATGAGAATTAAAAGTTGAGGATTGTGACTTTTTGTCCCCAAAAAGACGCCATAGAGAATAGTCTATTAAGCCACTACCACAAGCCACACAAATGATCAGTCATCAACTTCAATCAATAACTTACTTGTTACCCAATTAGGTAGCCACGTGAGAACTAACATTCATTGACCTCGATGCGGAACTCATTCAAATCGTGAAATTGATTAACTAATAATTCCATGGTGCATAAGTGAAGTTATGCTTCATCGATGCTTATTACTCTATGGTGGTTCGGCATGTATGAACGGAATGCCGAACCTGGCTCGTTCCTCTTTTGAATTCTTGATTTCTAATCATATTCATCATCGTGAATAGTAATCATCGGCTTCCTCATTCTGATCATGTGTTGATTTTGTTTCTCGCAATATATATAGTTCTCTTGTTTGTTCACTCTATTTTCATCTTCTTTCACTTCATCTTCTAGAATAATCTGATGCTCAAAGCGACGTTGCCCAAAATGACTAAATTTGATATTTCAATTGTTTCCGACACCGTCTGCCCATGGTGCTATGTTGGAAAGCAGAAACTCGAGCAAGGAATCGCCGCATACAAACAGCGACATCCCGATTCCAATGATACGTTTAGTATTACATGGCATCCATTCTACCTTGATCCAGACGCGCCCAAAACAAGAAAGTAATAGCTCTTTTTTACTACACACACTTTCTGTCAATTAGATGTTCTGAGATTAATCGTCATGGATAGGTGTGGATAAGCAAGCATGGTTGATTGCTCGCTTGGGAGAACAGAGACTGACGGCAGCTAACAACCGGCTTGCTCAACTTGGAAAAGATGTCGGTATCGATTTTAAGTTTGGAGGAAAGACAGGCGCTACGAGAACTAGTCACCGCCTGATTCAATTGGGAAAGACCAAGTCGCCAGCCATGGAAACGAAAGTAGTGGAATCATTGTTCAAGTCGTACTTTGAAGAAGAAGGCGACATTACTAGTCATGAGGTATTACGCAATGCCGGAGTGCGAGCTGGCTTGGACGAGAAAGAAGTCACTGAATGGTTGGAGAGTGAGAAGGGAGGAGTAGAGGTTGATAGGGAGGTTGAAAAGGCGAGGAGGAATTCGATTAGCGGGGTACCGAATTTCACCATTCAGGGAAAATATGAGATTGGAGGTGCCCAGGACTCTGCGGTATTCTTGAGGTTGTTTGAGAAGATCAAGGGGATGGAGGAATCGTCAAAAGCTTAGGCAAGATTTGGCTGGGAACTTTGAAATGTGTTCGATGAAATGGAGAGACGGGAATGCAGATGTGAAGTGAAGGCTTTATTAGGAAATTTAGATGATTATACGCCCATGTCAAGCTTATTAGGTATTAGGTACTAACAATGGCTGATGTTGAAATCCATAAATTTTCTGCAGAATCGTGAAGCAGCCACAATTATTCATACAAATGGTCAGCCACAGTAAGGTTAAGACCACATCTATGTCTCGCCCGGTCCATCACAATTTCGCTGCATGTTATGTTGCACAAGAACATCTCAAATATCTATGACAAGCAAGATGAAGTCAGACCCAAGATTCTCTATGACACTACCCCCATACGTAGTTGAAGCGCGATTGTATGATGCAGTAATGGTCCAGTGTGCCAATTCTTCAAAGACCGAAATGAGCTCCACGACATCGTGAGGTAAATATGAATATCACTACCTGTCATCTTCCCGGGGGTTGTCGAAATAGAGGCCTTGTGTTTATTTTTGTACATTCATCCCGCCCGGCTCTTCGATCGACCCATTAACCCTTGGTTTCATGGGTATCAAAATGTCCCGAGAGCTTGATCAAGCTCCACTCGAATCAGTATTCAACCAATAACGCACAAGTGGCTTATTAGCAACCTCCGGCTGTTAAACGTCGGTACTGGCATAACCTCCGTGGATCGATGGTATCAAAGCTCGGATTCGTATTCACAGTTCGGACGAGCCATTATCCGCATCCGGAAACTTACTTTTACACTCCCTAGGTTCCAGACCACAGTAGAATCGACAACACTTTTACATAAATACCTCACAGCTTTGCAATTCATCAAGCCAAGATTCATCAAGCCAGAGTCAAACGATCACCGACATTTTCGAGCAAAATCATTTTATATCACAACTAGCAACATGGTTGACGCCAAAGGATCTAATAAGGTAGCCATCGTAACGGGATGCGCAAGTGGGATGGGGCTCGAGACAACGCGGTTGTTTTTGAGCCATCAGTATAAGGTATTAGGTGTCGATGTGAGCGAGATGGATCTCACTCTGTTGGGTAAGGAAAACCAGGAGAATGTGAGAGTATATTGATTGAAGCTTTTGGACGCCTTACTTTTTTTCAGGGGGGTGCAACTTATAGAAGAATATCAGATACTGACATATGGATTTGGGTAGTTCCAATTCCATCGAGGAGATCTGAGTAAAGATGGAGAGTGCGATGAACTCGTAAAAATCTGTGTTGCTCGATTTGGGTAGGTACTCTTCTTTTTTTTCGTTGGTCCTGCTTTCAAGACACTAAAAGAATCTCTAGCGAAACCATTGACGTCCTGGCCAATATAGCTGGTGTGATGGACTCGATGGCCTCAGCGGACAAGGTCACGGATGGTGTTTGGGATCGGGTCATTGCAATTAATCTCACGGCTCCTACGAAACTAATCAGAGCCGTTCTACCTTTCATGAGAGCTAAGAAGAATGGTTCCATTATAAATTTATGTAGTAAAGCTGCATTGAGTGGTGCTGCGTCAGGAGTTGCTTATACAGCTTCTAAGCATGGACTGGTTCGTAACATTCCGGTTAAGAAGCGTGAGTCGTAGAAGCTAATGATAATATAGCTGGGTGTGACCAAGAATACTGCATTCAGATTTAGGGAAGAGGGTATCAGATGCAATGCTATTTGCCCCGGAGGTCAGAACCACCTCCTTCCAAAACAAAACACTTTTTGTAACATCCACTAACACATATTATAGGCGTACTGACCAACATGGGCAACTCACTGAACAAAGAAACCCTGGATCTAGAAGCGGCCGCTGTATGGGGGTAAGATCTTTCTGGGCCATTCATTGTCCTGTCTTTTTTACTAATAACATCATAAACCAGTACACGCTTTGCACATGAAGCCTGGCGGAATGCACCCTGTTGCCGTTTCAGAAATTGCTGAGGCAATCTTGTTCCTTGCAAGCGATGGAGCGAAGTCTATCAACGGTGTTGCAATTCCTATTGACAATGCCTGGAGTACGATCTAATCAATCTGCAAGTTTGGAATCGTTGGAGTTTGTTGGAATTAACAGTTGAGGGATAGGATATAGGAAAAAAATATATAATATACGCATTGCTTGCTACTAAGTAAAGTGAGTTGGTTCTACGTCCTCGCTGTGGCTTACTTTCATCAAATCAACTCTTTGGTCGAGACTTAACGGAAAGCTATGCTCCAATATCTTTTGGGGACTTTTTGGTTCATCAATCATGTAGTATACATGTATACCCTGCCTGTCAAGGATGCAGAAGATATATTTATAAATAGCGTGTTTTCTTAACAATCAGTTCTTTGGTCCCTCTTCTCCACTCCTTGAATGCGATGAAACATATCCTTTTTACGTGCAATTTAATATCAGATCTCTGAAATTTGAAGGAGAATCAAAAACACATTCATTTTAAAACCAGTCAGTTAGTAAATACATGCAGAGACATGGTGATTAACTATGGAACATGGAAGAACATGAACAACGAGACTGCCTCAATAAGGTTTCAAATTACTTGCCTTGCCAAATTCACTTTCCTATGAATTTTAAACAGACCCACTCATCTCGCAAGCGCTCTCAGAATTCAACCAGTCACCACCTCACCGTCGTCGCTTAACCTGCGGCGGTCATCATCACCGCTTCAAAAAAAATAGCCTCACTCTACCTCCAACACAAAAGGTTGGCAAAAGAGATAAGCGCATATAATGTACCCAGTATAAGAAAGGCAAAAGAAATAACACACTTACATTGTTGATTAGCACTCATTATGGTTAGTGGGGTATAGCAACAGCTTTGTAGCAAGTTATGGGTATAGCAAGAGTTGTGTAGCAAGTCGGCCACTTGACCGTTGAACCAAACCACCACTTGGTGATTTGGTTCGAGGTTATTGAGATTGTTTGCGGTTATATTGGAGAGAAGCGAAAGTGAATATGGGAGGGGTTGAGTTGATTGGGTGATAGACTGTCGTCGCATCTATTTCCTCACTTTCGGGCCCGTATTGATCCGCCTTTTGAAAAGCGGCAACGAAACTTGCCGTATGGCAACCTCATAATCATTTTGCTAGATGTTGTAGCTTCTTTTTGATATTCTTTTCTATTTATTGCCTGTAGGAATACGTGCAATAAATCTATGAACCTCTTCTTGTCGCACACCTACTTTGCATGACTTAAGTCATTTTTTGCACACCAAATTCCTCTTCTCTCCATATCTATATCTACAAATACCGTATACAAATAAGTTGCAATCACGTTCCAAAAATGCTTGAAGATGGAGACGAGGTGCCCCGTCTCCTTCGAGATCGTTACATAAAAGCTGTTAGAGATAGATTCCATCGGCCACCAACAGGTATGTTTATTCTTTTCACATCTATTAATTCTGCACCATTCAACATTGTTCGGAAAACCGAGAACTAACAAAGTGAAATCAGCCAATGAACTACGGGCCATCGATACGCTTCCACTTGAATCTCGAAAGAACCTCAACGATACCTCCCCAAATGGTCAAAGAATCTACAAATTTTTGAGAGCATTCGAGAAGACTGGCCATGTCGAAGGACTTGAAGAAGCTGGGAGACTACTCTGGGTGCAGATATTTGCTGAACCAGATTTCAGCCAGGAACCTAGAAAGGAACCATTTTCAGTCGTCAGGAACATTGCCGCACGTGGGGTTAGTGAAGTCAATTACAGGGCCAGTCAACATCCTACAAAATCACCGAAAGAAAAACCCTTACAGCAGAAATCTGCAGAGAAAGTGGTCTCAATCAATGCTACTTCGAATGCCTTTGCTGGATCTCCTCAGAAGTCTTGGATGACAAAGGGTGTTTCGATATCACCAACTCCTCGACGTGCTAGTATCTCATCAGTAGAGAACAATAATAACAACGACCCTGCTTATTCCCACTTCCAATCTCCCGATGCACAACTAGTCTCATTGAAATTTGCACAATCCGGTCAGCAAACTCAAAATCGCACATCTCCATTGACCACCCCAGTTCCTAGAGGTCCGCCAAACACCTACGGTGGTGGTGCCCCTATACCATGGGCAATGCACCACAAAGCTCAACATCAGCAATATGCGAGCCCATGTTCAATACAAGCCTCTGAAACCTCTATGTCATCTGTTCCAGAAAGAAGAGAAGCAGCACGGGACATGAGTTTCCATGCCAATATCCCTTCAAGTATTGATGGTGAATCAAGAGTCCCAGCACAGGAACCAATTTCCCATTCTAATTACACTTCAAATTGGCAGAGTGAATCGACAAATTGCAATGCATCAATGGAGAATTTTCATCATATCACTAAGTCTTATAAAACATATCCCTCCCCAATATTGGAAACAAATCGGTTCGATCAAACTACATTTTCAAACTCATCTCAACACTCTCCGTGGGGAAATCATACTTCTACGATGTTTTCTCCTGGAACTTATTCTGGATACTCTCCACTTCCCTCCACAAACCAGAAACTTCTACAGCCACTAAATGACGCAGGCTACCAAAATAGACAGATTGCAAGCTCTAGTAGCAATACACATGATCCCATGAGTCCTCCCTTTCATCCAGCAATATCAGCCGAGGGACAAGAACTCTTCCGCCTACGCAAAGAAAAAGAGAGAAACGAGCTTGCTCGCATAACCTCGGATATCCACCATTCGCTATCAACACTACCTGATAATCATGGAGATCAAAAAATCGAATCAAGCTCTACAATAGTCGCTGCAAATGTCCTAACGGACATGCCATCTACTGGCCATAGAACTCAACTTGACACACCAAGTTCTTTTACGCAGCAAAGTCCTTCATCTGATACTTCTGCTGCGGCACCAGGCCAATCGATTCACAATCCATTTGTTATTCATGACGATATGGGTTTTATACGTACGTTTCAACCTGAATCTGGTTTGTAGTGGACGTGATCATCCTCAGCATTAAATTCACAAGAAATCACAGATCAAGACTTGAACTTCGCTCCAAACAATCCGCTGCCAACGAGTTCCCGAAGAATCACCAGATCTATCTCTAATTCCACCACTACACCAATTCCACCTCTACCCAAAACTACCCAACTAAATATCTCTGGTCCTCGATTTGGAATGTTGACTTCTGAAAACCCACCGCCCGGTACAATCTTCAGCACTAACACCCAGAAAGCCCTCGCGGCCCACAACGCCAAGAATACTAGCATGAAAAAATCGTTCATCCTGATAGCTCCAGCTTCCGCTCAAGTGGATGGAGCATCAGATTCTGAATCTTACCATTACTATCCAGCCGATCACTCTCGACTTCCTACTAAAGATTTGAATGTAGATACTGACTTCAATGCACATCACATGGCAGGTTTACCACCACAGCAGGAATCATCCTACTCGAAAGCCTCCCCAAACCCCTCTATCGAATTCATCCACTTCGACCCCATCAATTCTTACGGCAATGACGACAATGCATATACAAAACAACCCGTTTATGTTCCCCCAGCCTATCTTGCGCATCTCGCCCAACCCTCACCCGGCCTCTTTCATCCCACCCCAACCCGTCCTTCACCCCTACCACCTCATCTCCGTCCCCACACCCCAGAGCATCTCCTCTTCCCACCCATCGCCGCCTCATCTTCCAAACAGATCTGGCCACCGCCCCCACCCCAAATCGAAGGCTATCGTCAATACACCTTCGTCCGGGACCGCATCTCCCTCAATATGAAAGCTAAACGTCGCAACGAAATCGATCTCGATACGGGAGATTATCGATATAATATGGATAGCAAGGAGACAAGTCGGGGATATAAAATGGATGGGACGCGGATCCGAACTAGCTCGCGTTATTTTCACAAGAAGAGGGCTTTGGGGAAATCGAAGAAGAAGGTCGAGGAAGAGAGGGTGGATGATATTGTGAGGAAGGTGGAGGAGGTGGAGAAGGATATTGAGGAGATGGGGAGGGAAGAGGGTGATGCGTTGTTGGAGTTTTTGGGTAGTGGGTTCTTGCCTTTGTGAAAGGGGTTGGCTTTTTGGATATCGCTGGGTCATGCGTGATTGGTAGATGAGGGTGCTAGGTTTTCTTGAGTCTCGTTAATTCGCATTCGATGGATGTGTTTCATATATGCGTATGCACACTGGGCGTCTCCCTCATATAGAGGGTTCTTCTTGATGACTTCAGATACCTAGTAGGGATTATTAATAATGAATTGATGGATAAATGAATGTATTGAATATGCGCTTTGATTGCTATGCTGTTGGACTACTCCCTATCCCACATTCAACTTGATATGCAACCCGAGTAGCCATTCACAAATTGCGTATTTGAAGTGCTGATTGAGAAATACTATAACATATGCAGTCTATAGAGAATCGAGGTATCTACGAAGAAAGTTTCAACTAATGCACAGGCCGACAATATCAAACCAAACCATCTCTTCCAACACAAACGCTAAAATAAATAATTAAATAAACAGACTTAGCCAAGTTCCTCAGGACCCCTCCTAATTCACACCTCTTTACTTTTGAACATAATGCTGCATCTCCATATCTGCTTTCTTCTCCGTTACAGATGCCATTACCAACCTCCCGATGATCGTCTTCTTCGCAATTCTCAACACCGTATTTTCCGATCCTGATTTTTGATTCTGTTGTTGTGTTTGTCTCTGCTGATTTTGTTGACCTAGCTGTTCCTCACTATCCGAAGTCCCTGAAGCCCGTTGCATTTCCATATCTACAACTATATCTTTAGGTTTAACTTTCAACGTAACTCCAATTGCCAAATAAACCACCACGATAACCGATTCCTCAAGCAGGCACATACATAACAAGACCGAGACGCTTCCCGTGAGAGAATTGAATTTCGTAGAGTGCGACACGAAAGTCGAGAGAACGGAATACAAGAGCCGAACAAACAAGAATGGCAACGCGATGGCAATGCCCAGTAAAATCCTCTTCTCTCCATTCTCCGCATGTTGAATAGAGAAACTGGTGAGTATTGTGGTGGCGACAATTGCCACGAATGAAACAATAAACAAAATGTTAGAAACCTTGCTTTCCGTTCCTGGAACCCGTATCCCAGTCGAAGTGTAGGCATCACTTGCGTCAAGTCTACCCACAATACCAAGTATCAACCCAACAAATGTGATTAACTCGATAAATTTCAGAAAGCGAGATTGAATGAGTGTATGGGTATTTCGATTGATGCTGTCCAAAACGCGACTTAAGAGTCCCAGCGTAGTGAGTATCAAAGGCGACAAGCCGACGTTTTGCAGGATGAGTGCACCGGTGTAGAGAGATACTGAGGGGGAAGAGATTGCAGCGAGAGACATACAGGGACCGATGATCCGAGCGAGACAGAAGATTATGAGGAAGTACCAGCCTGCACTTCGACCAAATCCATGGCGAAAAGCGAGGAAGACAGAGAGGAAGATGGAAGGAATATAGACGATTAGTTCACCGATTCCAACACCATCGCGATAGGTAATGGTCATGATTTGCGTGTTATGATTTGTTTTTTTTTAGGTTGCCGAAATGCTAGGTTGAGAGAGGGAGTATGTGACTTTCGACTAGGGTTTATGTAGTGAAAAGTAGAAAGTAAACAATTCTGCTGTAGATTCTTGCGTAGAAGTGAAGACTCGAAAAGCTTGAACTGTAGTTAATTGATAGATATGGAAGGAATGAACAAACAACGTAATAACAAGAAAATACAAACGAGATATATATATACTCTTCGATCCTCGACATTTCTGTATAACTTATCTAGTCCATCTCAGACTTCAATACTCATCGAACACCTGTAAAAAATATAAAAATCCACCACCAACTTAACAATTTCCTCATTGAGTTCAACGGTAAGGCTGGAAACCAATCCCAATTAGGCATGCATGTAGTTGAAAACGTGGCTGACATGAGATTAAGCGCAGCCTCCGATGATTAAGCTTTCGGCTAACGACCATACACAATGGTTTGCAGATCAACCCCGTGCTATGTCAGATTGGGAATGCACTGAGTTTGTTGCAAGTGGCTGTGTACCTGTGCAAAGAAGGGAGAATTTCAAGTTTCGTAATTCAAGCGAGAAAATGAACTCTGGCTGGGTGAAAAATAAATGACAGGGGTAAGATAGAAGAGAGGGAGGGAGAGAGAGGAAAAACTGTATGATTGGTCAATGTACGTCTTTGAAGAAGTACATATGGCAACTACCTATAGCTACTCGACCAATTTTCATCCCCATTTTCTGGCGGAAACGTCTAAATAGAGTTTTCATAAGCCTTAAAGTATAGTGGAGCAGAAAGAAGCCTAGAAAATACTTGCCAGCGATTACTACCCTGCATGTCATTCAATGACGTGTTTTCGGTTAAGAATGTGTGAATAAAATCCTACCATATATCAACGTATATAGCGAGAAGTTTCTCTGTTATTCTTGATTCAAATGAGTAGATCCTATTTTCTCGAAGACAGTCCATCAACTAGACTAAAACGTCAAGCTCAATGTCACCGAACATACAATCAGCCAGGTTTCAATGTAACGGGTTTTGCAACTATAACCAGGCCTCAATCAAAGTTGAGAAAATTGATAGTTTGTTGTGCTAAAGCGCCCTTGTATACTTTGTAAAATTTGTCCGTAGTGATGCTATCTTCTTGCCCTTTCTTTTTCATTTAGTGATATTTCTTTTTGCATAATATTGAGAGGGTGAAATTTTTACGTGCCTTAGAATTACTCTGTATATTGACTTTGCTAGCATACAATCCAATCTTCAATGAATCATCGAACTCAATTTTTGATATACGGTACTCATGGTCAAGCAGAAAGGTTGAATCTCAGAGTTTACCAATAAGCCACTCCGATCGGTACTTTGACAAAGGGATGGCTTTCTGTATTTGTGAGTTGTTGTCCACGGAATTTTATGGTTTATCTTTTCGTGTAGATGTGAGTTTTCTATCTCAACTCGTAAGTGTATCGGCAGTAGGAATAATTTCGAGATTGAGACAGAATTCGCTCGGTACTATTCAAGATTCAAGAGGAGCCATGTAAACCTAAAAGAAGATCTTGAGATGTGCAGATGCACCCAGCTTTGTTGCTGTGTAAGAATATCAACCTCTCGTTCTCACCATAAGAAGCTATCTCGATTTCTAGGCTAATCTCGGTGGATCGAATCGAGTGAAAAGGGAAGCTGCAATCGCACTTCAACCGAATGTTTGAAAAAAAAATTTGTGGTAATTTCTCTAACTCTTTAGATTAAAAGAATGACATCCAAACACCAATCCCATTGGCGCAAAAACCCACAGTGAGCTAACTAGAGTCCGAAGAATACCATAGCAGAATTATTGAATCGTCTCAGCAAGCAAATCGTTGGTTGATGGAATTGCGAGCCTTTTCGAGAGATCCTTCTTGAGTTGGTGATGTGTTGAAAAGAGGTGTAAAACTTCTGGGGAAGAAGGGAAAAAATCAAACCAACACAAAGAATTGTAGTGGCTTTAAAAGAAGTGACTAGTGATTTGGGAGACAAAATGCACATGGTACATACTGTCTGAAGACATCCGCCACCAAAACCGAGGTAGGATACCAACCACTTTTTGGAGTGTATACAGCTATAGAATAGGAATATTGCATACATTCGTTGTGTGAAGACGTAAAACAGTTCTTTGAGCTGTTCTATTCCGGATAAATCATTCGATATCACATTGCCTTGGAGGATATTTTTGCCCACTTCGATATCCGAACTTAACGGATATAAGAATATTGAAGCCATCCCAAGTAAGCGTCATCTTTAAGCATCCAGCTCCTTGGGCCCTTTTTCATGTGTTGAATAGGCAGAAATTACCATTCCTAGTTGAATGAATTCCGAGGTACATCTCTCCGTGTAGGGAGTTCGGAGTTCTTGCCAATCATATTGTGAAAGGTATTGTGTCATTGCTCTCAGTGGCCACTTCATTAATTCTGTAGTGACACTTATCGTATCAAATGGATCCAATATAAGATGCACCTCAGCGAGCTCGGTGTGGCATCTTTGTAGAAAGGATGGTCAAACAAGACGTTAATTTTCGACCTGTATGCTAATTATAGTGTTAGTAAGCCGTGGTCTCTTAAGCCCGAAATGTCAAGACAGCAAACCCATTGTTGAAGAGGCAACAGTCGTGAACCAGACCAATAAGTTATCCAGACAGGTGATTACTCGAAGATAATTAAAATCTCACAATCCCGAGCTTCATCGACATTCAGGATCTTTCGGTACCGTCTTATCATATCCAAACCTTTAAGCTTCTGACCCTTTGCTAGCTAGACGACAGAAGCGAACTTACTGTGCCGGTGTCTAAGCTTCAAGAGTGGACCCGGTCGTAATCCTGGGAGGTGCCATGCGGACCATGCAGAAGTGTCACTTTAACCAAATTAGGGATGCAATGCGAGGTCTCTCATAGTACGTATTTTTTGCAGCGAAATCTTCCTTTTCCGGGCCGCGAATCTTGCTTTCTTAGTAATTCTGCCCTGGCCCCCATCAGATGCGGACCCGTTGACAGGCGTCAGCATTGTTCATAGGAACGGAAGCCTGTTCAAGACCGTTGGAGTAGCATTCCTGAGCTGATTTGAGTGAATCAAGCTGCGGCGGAGTTAGTTGTATCTGCGTTATCGTCATCCTAAACTTCAAAATTGTTCTGGCGCTAAAAGCGTTTCCTTGGGGCTGATGTACTTGCAATTTCACTCCAAGCAAGAAAGTCAGAATATCATGTATGAATGACCGTGATAAGAACTGTACAAAAAGCTTTCTATGCTCCCACCTATTGACGAAATTATGTCAACCTTCAATCGTGTTTGTGAAAAGAATCTCTTGGTCGTCGCTCATCATGATTTATTGTGGAAAGCCTTCAAAAGGGTGTGCAAATTGTAGAGAGAGGAAGATTCGTGTACGTGGAAACCCCCCGACCTTTAGTACGTCTTGCAAGAGTTGGCAATGCCCAGGCTATCAATGCAAAGAAACTCAACATGACTGAGACTACACACCCTATTCGGGTTGCAATCTCGCTCAAACGAGGAATGGAGCGCGAGGTGACTAATCATACGTCTCGTATAGTGTGGGCAGGAACAACCAACCTGCACAAATTGTACCAAAGCGAAAAAAACATTTCCAGGTTATCGGAATATACTTGATTTGGCTTTTCGAAATGAAAGTTCCGCTGTCATTGAGAAAGCCAAAGCCAAGGAGAAGGCTAGAAAAATTAAAGCTAGCGAAAAAGAGCAGCGAGCACCCAGACTATCTAGTATCACTAGAACAGAAGCAACAAATAGAGCCTCCTCATCAAGTGAACGGAGACTTTCAAGTCAAAGCACTTCGGCGTCCTCATAAGACTATGGAGACGATAACGAATATGACTTGAACGAAATCCTAACGGCTCCACGGCCAAGGGCCGCATTGGCTCCATCAATTGTTGAACAGGGTACCTCATACTTCATATCCAACTTTGTGGTTGGAGTATCCGGACCGTCACACGGACACTTTAATTATCTCAAGGACCTTTGCCGCAATGGAGGTCTGGATGAAGCTTTGTCTACAAGCATGACGGCTGTCGGTCTTGCTGGTCTTGCTAATAGGACCAAATCACCTCAATTACTGGGTGTAGCACATTACTATCTATCATGGTTTTAGCCGTATTTGAAACAGTAATATGTACCAATCGATTATCTTTAAAAGCATGGACCAAACACATCAATGGAGCTTCGAGGTCCTTCACAATTCAAAACACGAGTGGGGGTTGGTCTGTTCATGCAGATAACAGCTCATCTCGATCCTCATAAGCGCGCTACAGCGTGAGATCCCGATGCCACAAGAGGTTATGGAGCTACGAGCCGCAGTTTATAAGCAGCTTGATCTTAGGGGTCCCGCTTTCAGAATGCTGGCTATCCTGGACAAATTTACGTACTTCAGATCCGATCTCCGAACCGGCAAATTAAGCGATAGGCAACAAGTCATTGCCGCTGCTCTTGCTCTCGACGAAGAATTGCAACAAATATTTGCTAATGTACCACCCGGCTGGGAAGTCGAGACTGTGCAAGCTGGGGAGAATGAAGCTCCAGAAATTGTCTTCAAGGGTTCTTACGATATATATTACGACTATTGGATAACGCAAATATGGAATTTGATGCGAAACTCTCGAATCATGCTTAATGAGGTGATTAGACAACATATTCTCCAAGGGTTTGGTGCCATACCCCCACGTTTTACGTCTATGAGCTACATGGCTCAATATCAGTTGAGCACAGATACAATCATTTAAATGCGTGATGGAATTCTACGCTCAGTACCTCAATGTCTGGGATATGTAAACCGCAAACCCTCAACCTGGACTTCACCTCCCAGCCACTCTACACCTCCATCGCGCACCCCCTCACCTCTCAATAACCTCACACCTTCAACTCCCAATACAATCAGCAATCTCTTCTCCACTCTCTACCCAGATATCCTTATCCCTGGTCCTTCCTCTAATCCCGCTGAGACTGGCCTCACACCCCCCTCTTTCTCTTTTTACGCAGCTGGCGCTTATTTCCTCGTCTGGCCGCTCTATATCGCAGCCGTATCCCGCGTTACTTCACCCGAGGACCGCACCTTTGCTTGCACCACACTCCGCCGGCTAACCAGCGATGTGGGTATTGCGCAAGGAGCAGCCCTTGCGCATTTTATAGAAACGAGTCCACGCATGCAAAATTCTGTAAAGGGTAATAGGAAGGAATTTGGGAATCGGGTGAGAGATAGTACAATAGGGCTTGGCAGGAGCATTAGTGATGGGGATAAGATGTCGAAGGGCATGATTAAGAGGGCGGGACCTTTGCCAGTTTATACTTATACAAGGGGAATCAATGAGATTGAGGTCTGAGAGAATAGAATCAAGTACATTGGTATTGAAGGCGAATACGCCGCGAATATTCGTATTGAAACAGGAGTAGTGGGTAGGAGGAAATAGATTTTCAGGAACGGCAATCATCAATGAAGGTAAACCATTTATCAAGTAATGACATTGCTACATGTATATATAGTCCATAGTATAAATTCTATAGATAAATGCGTTGCTAAAATAACACATCAGTACAAATGCTATGACAGACCCCCCGAGTTTACAATTGTAAATGTCATTTCCTCTCTTCTCAATAATACCCAACGCCGACCCATTATGATACATGGTAGAAATCTCGCTTAATCTGAGTCCGAATCATTGTGCGCATCTTTTTTACCCTTTCCACCCACAAGTTTCTTTCCCGCCTCTGAATCATCATCATCATCTGACCAGCGGTCACCATCTTCTCCAACTGCAAAAATTGTTTCTCCATCAAGACTTTCTCTTGGAATCTCTTTTGCGGTGTTAGCTCCCGAAGGAGGATCATATCTCGCTCCCTCTTGGCCGGATTGTGTTCGGTCACCTCTGCGAGCTGCAGAGTTCTCGATATCATCTTCGTCGTCATCTTCAGCGCCAAAATCGGCGATCTCAAATCCCTCATCGTCTTGCGCTAACTCGTCACTCATAGCGAACCTTCTGTTGTTTGCACTTGGCCTCCATACCCAGGCGACAAATGCAACGTCCATCAAGTAGACAATATTAAGCCAGCCGTCAAGAATGAACCATCTGGATTTCCAGTGGAAAGGAACAAAGTCAGGATCGGAAGCCGAAGCGAAAGAGAATGAGTTGAAGAAAAAGAAGCCGAATATGACGATAATCGAGAGCAGAATACACCACCATAGCTTGCGATACATGCCTGCTTTCGTTGTTTGTTTGCGGTCATTTAAATCCTTCATGGTCAAGTTGAGGGAATTGAGAGTCCAGACGTAGAATGCTGTAAGAGTTCCGGCCAGGGGGAGAATAACAAACAGTACCAGTGGACCTGATCATAAGTTAGTACGTAAATGCATTGTTAATAGGCAAAGGTCCTACCAGCGTGTTCAGGAGTTATTGTCAAGCTCGCAATGGAATAAATCAAGCCAAAGACGAAATGAGCCCCAGCGAGATAGCGAACATAAACCATAGTCTTGCCTAAACTAGGCTTGACGACACCATAACCCATGCAGACAATAAGTAGCAAGAAGAATGAGAATGAATTGCGACCTGCATTAAGTACAGCAACGATAATCATCATTGCTTTTGAGCCAATACTGCTACCCGATCGATTGAGATAGTCTATATAGGTTAGCGTTGTCCGTAAAGAACTGCAAAACCGACTTACCATAGAAACCCCAAGTCATCAGCATTTCGACTATCAAAAAGACAATGATTGCTGTGATGTAGTTCTGTACAGGCACTACTGAGGTGTTAGTATAGATATGAAAGACTTGGCTGAGGATACCCACGGATGTCTTCTCGATGTTGCACATAGAGAAATGCCCAAAGACTGTCGGTCAATAATTAGCTTCGGCAAGAACAAATAGGGGAACAGCTTAACCTACATTCCTATAACAGCATACACAATTGTGATAATACCGTAAAATGGCAGTTTTGGTATTTGTGCTGCTGGGAGCTCCCCATAGGCATTGCGGAATTCTACAACCGCAGTATATTTAACATTTGAAGGAGAATAGCCCGTTGTACCAACACAGTAATAGCCAGTCTTCTTGATAGGATAGTTTATTGGTGGGCCGGTGTTGTTAAGGTGAACGGCTCCAGTGTAAATTTGACTGATCGACTTTTCTGTTGCGTTTGGCGCAAGGAGGAATTGACCAGTTTGGTTACTATTACAGAAACCATTGCTGATATTCTCTGGATCGCAAATGAATTCTTTCTAAACCCAGGTATCAGCGGATGATGGAAGTGAAAGTTGAATCAGTTGAATCGTACCTGTATACTGTCAATGGTTGGCAATACACCAACCAGGTCATAATCCCTCCACTCAAAAATGACCATACTTGCAATTGGATCAGGATCTTCTGAGTCTTGTACAATCGGAAGCCATTTCACTAATATATGCGGCTCAGTCGGGACTCCCCAAGTCTTTCGATCATACATTCCGGCGCATACTTGTCGATTGTCATTAGATTCGTCCTGCTATCACCGTCAAAAAAGGCACCTCATCTCCACCTCCGTCGACGTACCATTCTGACCTCTAACGCACCAACTGTCAGGGCCGAAATCCCCAATGCGAGGAACCCATGAAGCCAACCTCGCATGTTTGCTGTAGCCTCGCGGGCTCGAATTGAAGGTTATGTTACTTAAGTATCTAGGAATCGAGACTTCGAGATTTGGGTATGGAAATGATGTTGTCGTTCTCCTTGATAGTTAATTGCACATCCAGACCAGCTTTTCGAACATTCACAAAACAATATGAAAAGATTGTCGTTGAATGAAGTTTTGGCTCGTTAGACTTGTTTGATTTCTGGCAACACCAAACCTCCAGGCAGGGATCTCTCGTAGCTGACAGAGCCAGAGCTTCATTGCGGGTTAGGGAAACGTAAGGCACAGATCAAGCTAACCTTATGTGGCTAGATTTATGTCCGGGCAATTAACATTTCGCTCCAGCCTCGCCTCATTAAAAGTCTTGAACCTGCACAAAATAATCAAGAATATTGAAACATTTATTGTACCTGAAACATCCAGTTATTTGACTTATTTGACTTGACTTATTTGAATAAAACGGCGATGGCGATGGCAAATCCTGAGGCAGTGCTTCCTTCTGCGGAACAACCAAATGTGCTCTGCAAGAGATGTATGGAATCTAATGCCACACTTCAAATTCGATCAGAATCAGTTTGCCAGTTCGTCATACATCTCAGCATCCTTATATAGTGTTTACTAATAAATTGTTCTCTGCCAGAAAATGCTTCTCACAGTATGTTAAAACAAAGGCAGTAAAGCGCATGGAGACGTATAAAGGCAAACGATCTTCGAAAGTTCCACAAAAATTATTATTACCACTTTCCTTTGGACCTTCGTCGTCATGCCTGCTCCATATATTAGATGGCCACCTTCAAACCCAACAAGAGCGGATGAATAGAGTTTCATATGAACTATCCGTTGTACATATCGATCTCTATCTGGATGATGTGGACAGAGAAGCCTCTACTGCTTTATTGCAAAAATACAAGGACCAATACCCCAGACATTCATACTCAAGTTATGGACTCCAGGAAGCATTACAACTGGAAGGTATTGATTGGGCATCTTTGGGAATATCCGACGTTCCTACTCAGAGTACCAAAGCCTCAAGTTTGGATCTGCAAAATATTGTCTCTACAATGTCATCTGCAACCTCCAGGGCCGATATTGTATCTACGCTATTAAATAGACTCCTAGTGGACGTCGCCAAAAGAAATGACTGCGAGAGCATCTTATTCGGTGATACTACTACACGACTAGCAGAAAAGACGCTCACTGAAACAGCTAAGGGGCGTGGATTCTCTTTGCCATGGCAAGTCTCCGATGGGCCATCACCATACGGATTAGGCTTTAATTATCCCTTACGAGATATCCTTAAAAAAGAAATCATGACATTTTCCTCTTCAACGACACCTCTCCCGGAGCTAGTCGTATACCAGGAGCCACCCTCCCATATATCTGCTTCCTCTAAATCGACCACGATTGATGATTTAATGGGACAATATTTCGAATCTGTCGAGGAGAATTTTCCTAGTATAGTTGCCAATGTTGTTAGGACATCGAGCAAATTAAAACCTTCTACTGACCATGTATCGAAGGGCTGTGGAATTTGCGGGCTTCCTGTGGCAGAGGGTACTGATGGTATTTATGGTTGGGGTGGAGATCAAAATCCAGATTCAAGGCCATCAAGGGAAGATATCAGTTCAAACACTGTTCTATGCTATGGATGTTCAAGATCTATCAACGGATAAAAATACTCAACAATATTCTATCATCTTTTTATAACACCCCAAATGCCCCGTATATAAACACCAATTATTGTACCTGATTGCCCGTGAGGAACATGCATTATACAAGCTGAGCGAGGTTATACAACTCGGCGGAGCTTGCCAACCAATTTGAGGTATAATCAACAAGTCTATACCTGTTCTTTTATCGACGCAGGAAGGATTCTGTTTTCGAATTTCCGCATAAGCTTGTTGGTTTGCTCCGCCAAACTGAGTGTCAAGATAGTATGAGGTAAAATCCTTGCAAGATGTGGCAAGAAACCTTTGTAAATAGCAAAGATACCTTCGGTCTTGACGGTCTTCGCTAGGCAGTCGAAAATTCCCGAGTATAAATTGCCAGTTTGATTGTACATACGCGACATGATAGTATCTGAGAGAATTAGTATAAAGAACGTTTACAAAATCAAAACCTGCTTACCTGGTGGATGCATGACACAACAAACCACAAAACCACTAGCTGTACTACTTGCAAGGTGCAATGCTGGCCCCTCCTCCATTCCCAAGTGTTTCACAAGTCTCCGCTTTGCAAAGAAATATGTTGGTAGCTGAACAGAACTTCCAAAACCTGTCCGGACCATGGCGGCCCCTACCCCTCTGTAAAGTCCGTTTACTCCCTCTGTCGTATAGATCTTTTTCATTCCATCCACGGCATTTTTATAACCATGTTATGTGCCTACTGGCGCTTGTGGTGAGAAACTTTGTAACCTTGTCTTGACCAGGAAGAATGGACTTCCCGCCGCGGCACCCAATATTCCTGACGTTGCGCCCGAAAATATATTTATACCCAAACTTTGTGTTTTTGAATCATCGAATAATGCGCCAGTGAGGGTCTCTCGTATAGGTTCGTAGAATCCCAATCTACATCCATTTAGGATCATCTGGTAAATGTATGCAGCGCCGATTCCTCGATATATACCCCCAAGACCCTCATTCCGTACAATAGTTGTGACACCGTGAATAGGTCCTTTATATAGTCTTGGTTGGAGTCCTTTCTCTTGGAGTTCGCCTTGCAATTGCATGCTGTGATTGCACCATTAGCAACTTCGCAGTGGGGTGTGCTCTGCCCAGATAATGTTGTTCTTACCGGATCTTCACTGTTTCAAAAGGATGAGTTGCAGTTACAGCTCCGCATGCTGCAATTCCACCGGCGACAAAGGCCCTATGTTTTCTACGTCAGTACAGAATATAGTAAGAGATAATCTTGGAAGCTCACCCTAATGTCGTAGACATATTTATGTTCCCTGCTCCTACTCTTTTCACAGAACAAGCTCGATATCACTTCGCCAATTCGAATACGTTGAGCAGCCAGACAACTCTAATTCAAGATATTTGCAGAACTTAAAAGAGGAAGTAAAATTTTCAAAGGGCGGAAATGGTATGAGTGTTTGTAATAGGAGCTGACTGTGTTGTTTTACGAAATATTTCTGTATAAACTAATAATTTTTATTGCGTTAAAGCAGACTGGCCGAGGGTCGGAGCTATAGCTTGCTGCAGATCCTTGTCCACTAGAAATTAAAGTTGTTACTCGGAGCAGCACGGAGATGGTGGGGCGGACCCGATAAGAGTTATCATCCGAGTCACGTGGCGATATGAAATTGAATTATAGTTAACAAGTCTTTTTGCTTATTGGCATTTTGATATTTCGATATTTTGACATAAGTAAAGATCAAGGAATCAAGGCCAGGGCTTAAGCTGCGTCACTATATGGTCCTAGACTTTTCAACTCCCTCTTTGAAGTTTACACAATATCTTAAAAAGGTATAAAAACAACAACAAGAAACATGTCGTCAACCCCTATGGCGATAGACTCTCCATTAGGTGCGAATGGTACTTCCATGTTGAAAGCAAACGGAGTCTCACCAGTCCCACAAACTGGCAAACTTACGGAGATGATCTCGTTATACAATCCAGTCAAGGTAAGCTTAGTTACTACAGGTAATGAGCAATTACTAATGAATCAAGCTTTTCAAACATCCTCCGACACCTGCAGACAAAGGGCAAACTCCTCCGAGTTACAACTTTATTCAGTCTATCAATTTCAATGACAATGGCAGTCAGCTTATCACGTCAGAAACTGATAACACTATGCAAATATATGATGTTCTCGAAGGAAGACATTCAAAAATGAATATTAGTGCCAAGTATGGTTGTAACCATGCAATGTTTGGCCATGCTGAACATTGTATAATCCATTCTAGCACCAAAAAAGACCGTAAGTCACAATCCAGTTCCCTAATATAATGCTAAGTAGAATACAGACAAGATACGTTATCTGTCTGCTCATGACAATTCTTATATTCGTTACTTTGAAGGCCATGAACAAAATGTCACGTGTCTATCCCTTCATCCTGGCCAAGATAATTTCATTTCATGCTCTGAAGACAACACTCTTAGGATCTGGGACGCAGCTTCCAACAATCCTTCTGGTATTCTGAATCTTACTGGTGTTCATCTCGTTGCGTGGGACCCTTCCGGAAACGTCTTTGCAGCTGCTTCCCCACTAGCTCAAACAATTTTACTCTACGACTTCCGCAATTTTGACAAGGAACCGTTTGCTACTTTTGATATATTACCATATTGTCAAGAATTTTCTCCTCAAGCAATTGGAAGAGGGTGGAACAAATTGGCGTTTTCGAATGATGGAAAGCACTTGTTACTCGGCACGACTGGCAATGGCCATTTCTTACTAGATGCATTTGATGGGCATCTGAAGGCATTCTTGAGGAGGGATAGAGGTGGCGCCAGAAGACTAGGAGCCGGCGATCACAACCCAGATAATTTGGATCCTTCATCGAGTGAATACCTCCACACCACTGCCGGAGATTGCTGTTTTACTCCTGATGGAAGATATGTAATTAGTGGATCTCGAGGAAAGAATATCTTGGTATGGGATACCCTTGCGGCTACAACAAATCGGGTCCTCAGTCCTTTGCATGAATTGGATTACCCAGGCGAAACGGCAATTGTTGCTTTTAACCCCAAGTACAACCATTTTGCAACAGCAGATCAAGAAGTTCTGTTTTGGGTGCCGAACACAGATATGCTCTGATTGCCTCTTGTGGAATATGTATGATTTGTGGTTAGCAAAGCAAGATCTATGTTGTGTTTCAGATTGGCAATACCCAAGTGATGTACGGATAGGCGTTGTGGGAAGGAGTCTAGGGCATATTCAATAAAAAGTTGTTGTAGATGACACGCTCAGCATGTGCTTGAGCCGCCTATTCAATCTCGACAGTCCTTTAGCTTTGGTTGTTTGTCATTCATTGGTGGGATTGGGAATTTGAAGCTATTGTTGCTAGCTATTCGAAAGTCGGGCGAAAAATTCAGGCGAGTCATCCCCGCTTTGTTATCCATACCCCATCAATAGCTAAGATATCTGGCGGGCAGATCAGTTACCACTACTACTCGTTTCCTTGCCGTTCTTACCAAATTGCTCCAATATTTCTTTTCTTCCCTTATGGTCTCAATCGGATTCATTCCAGATCTGACTGGCCTCTTCAAACCCAAGAACCAGAAGCCCTTCACTTCATTAAATAACTCAACGCAATCGCTCCCCGTCTCTTGTGCGTTCAAATTTGCCAACATATTGATATCCATAGTCCTCATAGCTTGTTTCTCCACCCTGCCTGATTTTTGCCAGCTTCGGTCAGGTAATAATCACTGACGAGAAGTCTGGCACCCTTCTTGAAAATGGGCTTTAGTTGGCGCAGAACATTTGCCGCGTATAATTTGTTGCGGTTATGCATAAACCAACAAAATAGATACACGTCTTCATTTTCGATAGGTTGGCAATTATGGAAATCATGAACCATTTATAAGTTCGGGTGACAGGAATGCGTCGAACGCAGGTACACTCTTAATCGTTGTTGGTAGATGCTGGACGATGAAATGAGGTTGTGAATCTCCTGACTAATTCTTTGCTGATAAATCCATGACAATCGCCGACATCCACAGTTGTAGCAGATCGAAGGTCGAGGGAGGCTCAGTCATAATTATCGATCAAATGTGAGATCTTGTAGCCTTCACCGCCGGTAGATAGTACCATAGTACCTCCAAATCGTACTTCACGAAGAAAATACTTCGCTATTGTGGTAAATGAAGGTTCAATATCTGTGGTTCCGTTGGCGAGACAGACGCCTCTCTGATTTTATATGGAGGCTGCGGACTGTTGTGAGAAGTATCAATTCTTTTTACTAAACCCCGTGTGATGTTCGTCTGTGGGCAATCTCTGAAGGCGCAGACAAAAATGTGATTCGACATTTCTACTTACAGGCTAAGGCTCTTCCGCACACATTCCAACCCAATCTTTCACTGGCTGATATCCTTTTGACATTTGACTAGCAGCTGTATGCCTCACGAGACTAGCTCAACCTCTTGAAATTTCATATTTGACATCACCTGTCGCATGAATCATTCCATATTGACGATATCCAGTCCAACTTTTTGTTCAATCTCCTTGGAGGTAGCAGTTTTGCCTAGGATAAATGACTTTTCTATCAAATGTCGGTCCATGAAGTGATGGCGCACAATGGTGAAGTTGATAGCAATATTAAATTAGTATGCTGCTCGAAGGGAAATAGTATCATGGACTGCAAGCTGCCGTCCAACTGTTGCTTCAGATATGTACGAGTTATACATGCATCCCAAGCTAGTCTCTTTACTCTTTCAATTGCTCCCTTCACAATATGGCTCAACTTCTCTGTCGCCCTGATTATTTTTTCTCTCGATTTCCTCAAGTATTCGGGGAGCAGCGGTATCGACATCAAAGTTTGGCTCTTCGATTTTATTTTCTTGCAGATACTCGTTAATATTTGCCATTTTTAGAAAGGTGTTCCAGCTAGCTTTGTGAGGGAGATTCTGGAGACTCACATACAAAAGTTTGCTTGAGGCGTTGTGATGCTTAAAAGTGGTTTCATAGAATGACAAATTTTGGGTCCAGAACAGCGTGACTGGTAGCCTAGTCGACTTGTCTGCGCTAATGAAGCCCCCGCTCAATGTCAAAATTCGTCCTTGATAGCTAGCCCTGTTGAAGGAGTTAGGACATAATGATGCTTACTGGGGTACACAATCTTAAACGAAGCGATTCAAGTAGTGAAGCCAATCAACGCAGTGGCGAGTCAGATGAAGATCAAAGGAGATGGAAGAACGAAGTAAGTAACTGGATGTACGAATGAGAGTATGGGAGAAGATGAAGTGTGTGAGAATTTTGCAGTTTATAAGGCAACAATCAATAGCGATGGTTGGACGAGGTGGTCATTAAGTGGGCGAGACCCTGCATATCATGATATCACCTGTTCTAAACTTCAGAGGGGACTCAAGAGGACTCCGTGCTTATATTGTCTCGCTATATAGATAACTCATAGACAAAAATGTTTGTATTTGCAGCATGATAATTGGCTTTCACTATCTTCTTGCCCTTTCCAATATTTGAACCACATCGCTGAACACATCTGTTCAATTATACCAGCGCAAACAAGCACACTGCTTTGTATACCTCGCATCAACCAACGCCCAATCGATTTTCTCTCCATAAAAATATCTCAGGCTCAAATCACCAGAGCTTCCACTCCTCAAGCCATGATTGCCAACCATTTCGAGTCCCAACCTTTTTTCTCGTATCCGCAACTCCGAAATCCACTAATCTATCGGTCCTCAACATGAATCCCGGAAACCTTGCCAACCAAACCTCCAACATAGCTCTTCTCTTTGGATCTTCAACATTGAAGACATATTCCTGCACCGCCATTCTCTTTTCCCTCGACATCCCCTTCTCTAGCTCTTCTTGAAGCATAATGATGTTCAATGCTTTCTCTTCGGGCATATCGCGGTATTGTTGAATGACTTGATCCCAGTGGTGTTCCATATGCTTCAATTTTGACTCTGAGGGACGACTGCTGAGATACAGAGGGGGGAGTTTTCCGATCTGGCTTTGTTGGAACCAAACGTGGGCGCAAGGGAAGAGATTCGACATTTTGGATACTCGCAGTGGGTAATTTGATCCAGATTGAGGAGGGTCACAGTTTGGAAAGGCTTTCAGAGGTAGTTGTGGTATCGAAGTTCGAGCGTCAGAAAAGAGTAGAAGGAGGAAGCTTTATGGATATGAAATTTTTGACATTATTCACTGTATATTTGGATTAAGTGATGGCATGTGGGTCTGCAAGAGTACTTGCTTTTTTTTTCCTTAATGAAGCCGCTTCCGTTCTCGGAAGGAATCAATATTGTCGGGAATGTATTGATATTGAGCGTTGTTATCGATACGAGGAGCTTCTGCAATAATATAATCATTCCAGATAAGATTTCAGATCCGTAGTCAATTGGCACCTGTCGGAAGTTCTGATCATTGATATGTAGAACGGAGTACCTCATGTTGTGCACTTTCTCTACGTCAGGCTTTTTCTATAGAAATAATAAGCCATGTCAGCCTCTTTTGTCAAATAAGGATAGATGGCAACACGGAAGATGAGTATGCATCCCTTTATGCAACCACAGCAAGGAAAACATGACTTTCCCCCAGGATTTTCGAAAACGCCATCAAAGCCACTAAAGCCACCTCGGAAACTATGACGCAGATATTCTTTGGGCGCTAGGAATCGGAGTTCTGTCTTGATTGGGTTTGAATCTCTGGAAACTTGTAGTAGCGCAGTCTCGAAGAAACACTTCAAAAATTTCTACTTGGAGTTTCTGTCAGCTCAGGGATCTCTGGGAAAAGTGCTCGCGGTCAGGTCAGATCTAGATAGATAATACTTAAATATCGCGGCGAGAAACACATATTAGAGAGGTAAACTATCCATACATACTAACGTGTCAACACAACTCTTATCACGAGAGGTGCCAGAATCTACGGTTATCTCACAAGCAGATACATCTTCCAAGATAGCTTATTTGTTCGGTATGTAACCGAAGTCTGTAACAACTCACTGCTGGATTGGAAGAGACGGGCTCGCTAGGTGTGCAAACTGGCCATCGCTACTTTCAAGTGGTTACGGCGAAGAAAGCTTGGTGGAATGTGTAGCCAGCGCGTCGGCAACAAGATTCGAAAAGTATTCACCAATTGCAAGTTGCAAGCTGCTTACCGCAGCATCTCGTAATCATCTTTCGAGGAAGACATTTACAATTTCATAGAGTATAGGTAACTGCACAGTACAGTATCGAACACGTGAGCACACCTCTTATTTGTTCGTCGTCCCTGGCAGTTGTATTGCATATTAATTGTAGATAGTGCCTCCCCACTCTAGCATATTTCGAAGGCGCTTGTGCTAGAGTGGGGAGGCACTACCCACAATTAGAGCGTTAAAATGCAGGCCATATCACCGCGTCAATCTAACCCTGGATATTACCCAGGCGCTTACCCGAACTCCCCGGAATTCTTTCGTCAAACATTTCTTTCTGATCGTATCATTCTGTTAGAACCAAATGTTTCAATCTTCTTGCAATCAATACATTCACGCTCGTATTGGTAATATAAAACGTAATCTACTTAATAAGATTCAAAATATACCACCGCCGCAATGACACATGCCGGGTTTCGTGGCTACAAATGAGCTGTGAGGATTAAGAGGAGAATGTAAGTTTCAACGTCAGGGTGGCGCAGCTAAAACGGAAATCACCAACATCACATCGAGTTGGAAAGATCTGTTGATATAGCCTCGTATAATCCTCAAAGAATTTGATTTTGGCATCTTTGTATTGTTTTCTTTTCCTGTAATTCATTTCAACTGTTGCTCAGCGGCCTTTTCCTTCCTGACATTCATTCATTTACTCGTTGTTGATACTGGTAATATCTTATATCTCAGTGATTCATATTTCAGTACTTAGAACGAAATTGACTCTATTACTCATTTCTCTTTTTTAATTATTTATCATACAAATTTTGAATCGCGAGTACACAATAGGATAGACAAGAAAGAAACAATAGGGTATCAGATTGCAAGACGAGAAACAATATGAAGATTTCTGACTTGGGACTGGTATGTGTAGCATGCACAGCTACTTTGATCCAAGCGGAAATCTTTTCGACGCCAATTTACTCTGTAACAAGAAACTCAACGTACGCGCAAGCAAAAAGAGCAGCTGCAAGAGAGGAGAGAATTGCGAGGAGTAGAACCAACAGTCATAAGAAGAGTGAAATCAAAGAAGAGAGAGCAAGGGTGTCAAGGCGAGTCAGACATGATGAAGGTGAACAGAAGAGTTTAAAAGGCCCAGTTGGTGGTGTGGAGAACGATGGTAAATATTTGGCGGCTTTGGGAGAAGGTAGACTTCTAGACGATGCAAGAGCAAGGTACGGGAGTGGAGTGCCAGAATGGGTAAGTTGGTCACCCACTCATTAATTTCGAACGGGGATACTGATCGAAATGCAGGATTGGAACGAACTGGTATATGTTATAGACCTGGAGGTCGGAAGCCCACCGCAAAGTTCACGAGCTCTTCTCTCCATATCAGATAATGATATGTTCCTACCGTCAGTTGATTGTGTGAATACATGCCACTCTCATCAACTTTACGATCCCTCTCTGTCAAACACGAAAACATGGATAGGCACTCTTTTTGCTAAGGATTATGCTAGGTGCTCTGCATTCGGCAGCATAGTCTCAGATAGCATCGCCTTTGCCGGTCTAACAATTTCACAACAATTCGGCGCTGTCGATAGTATAGGCCGATTTACAGATCCGGACTGGGGTAACTTGGAATGGGATGGGCTCTTTGGACTAGCTCCTTCATCCACGCACTCTGCGCACTCAATTCCAAATCCATTCCTCAGTCTTCGTTCCCAGAAACACCTTCAAGCAGCGGTCTTCACTCTCCTTCTTCCACAGACTCCAGACGCACCTGGTCTTCTCACCTTCGGCACAATAGATCACACACGCTACACCGGCCCTCTCAAACTTCTCCCTCTCCTAAATCACACAATCATTCCGCAAACTCGCTCCACCGTGCTCCCAGATCTCATCACCGATCGCTGGCAAATCCCCTGCAAATCTCTTACCATCTCTGGCACATCCTCCTCCTACAACCTCCGTCCATACATCGCCATCCTTGAAACTTCGTATCCAGGTATCGGCCTCCCTTCATCACTCGTCACCTCCCTGCACGCTTATCTCGGAATTGAGTTCCGCGGCTACGATATCACACCTTCCATTCCCTGTTCCCGTCGTGACTCTTTACCCGTTATTACTCTACATCTTGGGGAGCATGAATTTCCTTTAACGGCATATGAATATAAGTTGGAAGTAGATAGAATGGATATAGGTGGTCATAGATGTGTATCGTTGTTCATGGAGATGGAAGAGGAGATGGAAGGGGATGTGAAGAGTGTTATATTAGGAAGTGGGTTTTTGAGGAATTGGTTTGGGGTGTTTAATTTGAAGGAGAGGGAGGTGGCTTTTGGGAAGGTGGGGGTAGTTGGGATGACGGAAGAGAAATATGAAGTCTAGAACTTAATGAGATTGAGGGAAATTGTAATGTTTGAGTTTAGGAACCGAGTAAAGTGGCTGGGAGCAAAACATTACCTACGAAGAAATGAAGACTTCGTAGTTGCTTAGTATAAAGGTTATCTCTAGAACCAAGGCATTTTTATGGGCATCTGAGACACTTGGAATTTGTAATTAATACTTTCATCATTAAATTTGCAAAACTGAACAATCGGCTGAATGACCATTAAGAACTGCCCGTGAACTTCCAAGAGTCATAAACAAGAACAGAGGCTTGACAGAGAAAGACAAAAGCTATATGTTCCGACATAAGATAGTCCATTTACTCTTTGGGGGCCCTGACCCATTAATTAGTTGAGTGTAAATGTAAAGTAAAGATGGATGTCTCCGGCACAATGAGGCTCGGTTAAACCCCTTCATCTAGTCACTCCCAATGTCAAAGATGAATACGTCAATGTCAGAAACACATTTGAATATCTAGGTATAGTGATTATCTGAATTAATTTTGAGTATTTATAGGACGAATGAAGTAAAGTTTGGATGGAGATAGAATAACGCCACAGAATTTCATACTTTGTCTTTTTCGATTTCTCTCTAACATCGCTATTTTTATTGTCGTCATCACCCCTATTGATATCATCATTGCCTCGACCAGAAAGGCCTAATTCTTGCGGATACACACCATTCAAAAGAAATAAACATTCAACGTTAACGTTCCTGCGCAAAACCTAAGACATGGAAGACAAAAGTTCTAGAAACTCAATCGTTAAATATATAGATCTACACTAGCCTCTTATAGACATTAGCTTCTTTTCCCCTCATTAGACAATTATTAGTAGTTCTAGGGTGTAGAAAATAGCTCAACATCTATTGTATTGAACGAAAAGAGTAGGTATATAGGTGAATAGAATTCCTTCACTAACTGCCTTGAGTCTGTATCCAATCAATGGATGTTGAAGAGAGAAGGATTTCTAATCAAGCGCAGTGTGAATAACAGTTAGCTAGAGGAATATGATATAGAACTTTGACTACCTAGGTACTGGGGATCTAAAATAGAATACTGTACATATGATATCTATCACTGGATAGGGACAATATGGCTAGATCCCTATTCCTACGCCTAGATAGATAGCATATGTATTGTCCATTTGATTGTCCATCTGTACCATCCATCTATCTGTATAGTTGGCATCAGCGAAATTCACAGTTTATCCAACAGCCTGCAGTAATAAATAATATTGCAGCCTCGGGTATGCAACTTCACCCAAAAGAGTTAGATAAAAACACATTTTTGTGTGTAAATCTACCCTATACGAGGCAGGAGGTCAAGAGGATAATTGAAACATTATTAGAACTTTTAATAACAACCTGCTCCGAATCCGAATTCAAACTTCTTCTCCATTTTATTGAGTATCCATCCCAAGACCTCCCGAGTTTTGATTTCTGCCAATCAGTCAATGATTTATTAATATTCCATTCTACTCGAATATCAAAAGGGATCAAGATAAACCATTGAGAACAGCCCCTCCTTTTTTTTAATCTATCTTATCTAAGTACAAAGCCTGAGAACGCACAGAGTAGAAAGTTCCTTGCTGTCGGTCTGTCGGTCAATCACTCGGGTTGTGACATTCTTATCTCTCGGGAAACATATCGCAAAGCCTAAACCGTAGGAAAGCGAAAGAGCTTCGATCATTTACACAACTAAGCTTACTCTTTTTGCTATTATCATGTCGGCGCCGACGACCAATTTTACACAGCAGGAGAAACAGAGTGAGCCGAATACTAATGGCACACCTTCTACTGGTCAGCAGCAATCCAAGCTGCAGAATGGTTAGTGGAGAGTGGAGAGACCTGGAGTCATTCTCTTGAATTAGCCATGGTCGCACAATGCCATCGTACATGTTAAACTGACATTTTAGTAGGAGGAAACCATAAACGAATCTACCAAGCTTGCATCCCATGGTAATTGATCTTGTCTGAATGTCTCATCTCAACGCTAATTGTAATTGCAGTCGTCGTCGCAAAGTGAGATGTGATTTAGGAAGTGTCGATAATCCGAGTGATCCACCATGTGTACGATGCCGACGCGAAAGTAAAGAATGTTTCTTTTCAGCCACGAGAAGAAAGAGGAAGGCGGATGGCAGTAGAGAAAATAGCGTTGAAGATGAATATACCGATGACTATGTGACGCGCAATGGTCGAAAGATGGATTCCGGCTCTCCCCCCGCAACCTTCAGACAAAACTCTATGGGAGCTCCCCCTTCTGCTCGATCGGCAAGAAACGCCTTTGCTGATAGTGCGCGCGTGGATCCTGGACCTCCCCTCACACCAGGTGGTTCTATTGGAAGAACCCAGCCTCTGCGAAGACCTCAATCAGAATCGCGACAGCAAGAAGAAAGAGATCAGAACGTAGAGAATCCAGAAGCGCAAGAAGTTATGAGACAGGAGGTTTATGGCCCCCATGATGCTTTGGATCTTCTTTACAAGGCTGCTACTGATAGGTATGTTGAGTTCTTTCATCTGTAGCAATTCATATCCCAATTGCTGTTTCGCATAATGCTGCACTTGTTGTGTACAGTTCCAATGAGAGAAAATGTCTCCGGTGTTTTGCAATTGGCTAGATCTACAAGGACACATCATTATCATGAAAAGCTGTACTAATTTCTTCTATAGTCCAGGTCACAAAAGAGCACGACTAGATAGTAATAGCCAAGAATCTCCAAGAATTGGACACAGAGCACAATCTGCTTCTCAGAGCTATCAAGGCCCTGCAACTCAACATACTTCATTTCCTATAAGCCATATGCGACACACAACCACACATACAGAATCTACCATCGACCCTACGTTGTCAACTGGCGATCCCATTCCATTAGAAAAAGATCATGATCTGGGATACCAGGATGCAATCAAAGCTTGGTCAAGGTTTAGATTTGTTCGCGCAGGATGGTTCACCGCAGCGGAAGCTATTCAATATATCACATAGTAAGCTTTCCCTTTCCTCTAACTTGACACCAGACTAATGATTGAATCAGCTATTACGAATTCTTGTCCCCATTAACACCCATCTCTCCCCCTACTTTTAAAGAACCCTACACTCATCCTATGCTTCTAGTTGAAGAACCAATTCTCACAGTGACATTATTGACAATTTCAAGTCGGTACATGGAAATGTCTGGAGCTGGAGGACATTCCAGATCGTACGCAATTCATGAACAGCTTTGGACTTACTTGAGAGGCATGATCGAGAGATGTCTTTGGGGTCAAGAAGCATTCGGTGGTGGATTTTGTGGTTCCGGCGCGGAGGCTTCTCTCACATCAAGCACTGCGCCATGGAGAGGACTTCGGAAAGGCAGTCTCCGTACTCTTGGTACGATTGAAAGTTTAATGATCTTGACAGAGTGGCACCCTCGTGCTCTTCACTTTCCTCCTGCAGAAGCAACTGATGAACTCATGTTACCGGTTCCTGGCAAGGAAGATACTTTTACGACTGATGAAGAAGGCAAACATCATCTACCTGGCGGTGTTGGTGGACGGAGAATTGAAGGTTGGTTGGAACCTGCTTGGAGAAGTGATCGAATGTGCTGGATGTTGTTGAGTAACGCCATGGGCCTCGGCTACGAACTAGGCGTTTTTGATGATATTGATGAGTCTTTGGCTGACGGTGGAGAGATGACACGTCCGGAATATAACGAAGAGTCATATCGAATAAGGGCCGCTAGAATTAAACGACTGGTGCTAATCTATGTCACGCAATTAGCTGGACGTTTAGGTTGGACCAATATGGTCCCCGAACACCTGCGAAAAACTGATCCTGCATTTGATCCACGAAAACGTAGGCTATCGATTGACGGTAAAACCCCCGAAACCAATACAACCAGTGTTACAAATTTTAATTACATTCCCGATTTAGAATTGGATGATCAGATTATTCATTGCTGGGCCGGAATTAGTAATGCCATGCGCATGGGCAATGAAAAGATCTTTAGATCTAGGCAATATACGACCAAAATCATCCAAGACGGTAGCTACACAGATCTCTTGAAGGATTTTCAACCAATGTTAAGTTCATGGAAACGAGAATTCGACAGATTTGGATTGCCTCTGTACATTCGACATATTCTGACTATAGAGTACGAGTATGTCAGAATATACATAAATTCTCTCTCTTTGCAGGCTGTTGTTGAAAGATGCACAAGCAATGCAACCAATCGAACAAACACCTCCAATGATTTGGGTTTGCCGTCAGGAAGTGCCATGTCCCCAGAAACACAAAATTACTTCGGAAAGCTACCATTAGCAAGACTTGGTGGTTTTGGGGCGACTGATCAGGGATATGTAAGGGAAGTTGTTGAGGGATGTCGCAACCTATTACGAACCGTTGTAGAGGGACTTCTACCAAACGATTACTTGAAGCATGCTCCTGTTCGAACATATTTCCGGATTATAAGTGGAGCCATGTTTTTGTTGAAAACATTCGCATTAGGGGCATCTAAACACGATGTTGAAATTAGCATTAGCCTCATGGATTCTGCGGTCAATGCACTTCGTACTTGTGTAGTCGATGACGTCCATCTCGGCATTCGCTTTGCAGAATTGTTGGAAACATTGACCAAGCGTTTGCGTAGTCGTTTCATTAGCGCCCCCGAAGCACCTCCCCTCTCGGGGGAACCTGGAAGTAGAAGTCGCACTCCGGCACCACCTCACGACGCAGATACGAATAAATTGAGACGTGACCCAACCGATCCGGTTCGAGACTGGAACGATGGCATGCCCAATTACCATGCGAATGGTCCAGGTAAGTTCAAATAACTAACACCCTTCCCAAATCCTTACTCTGACCACTGCATCTCACAGACCTCAATCTCTCCGCCACACCCTATGATCTCAATCAAGGAGACTTCTACGCCGGCAGCCATTACCCTGCAGCGCACGGCGGTCCAAACTTCAACAGTGACTCCATCAATTCCATTTTCGGTATATCAGGCTCTAGCAATGATTGGGGTAACAACAATAGTAGCGATGAAATGTGGTATTTACCACCCGGATCTGCCTTCTATCAAGATCTCAATAGTCAGGTAAATATCACGCAGACGGCGGATGGTGTTAATGTGGGCGGTATGGATTTGCTGGATTACATGGCTCTGGATAATGCGTTCCCGAGTGATGGACAGGTTTTGCATTAGTTGATTGAAGATGATATTGCAGATGATTAAGGGGGATGGGGTGGCGTGAGTCCTTTTATGGCGACGGTAAGGCAAATGATACCAAGGAGTGCGTTGGGAGGTCTCAAAGGCTTTGGGTGGTTTGGTTTTACTTTTACTTTATATGCTTTGGGCGGATGGTTGGTGTGGGACATCTTGATGTTTTGAGAGGGAATTGGTCACAAATAACGAAATGAGTAACGGTGTCAGGTTACACTTTGGGTTGGGAATGGATTATGAATCAGAAACGAGTATTGGTCCATGGATATACATGGAGAGGCAAATCATAGTCGCTCGAATAAACATTTTGTGCCAATCTAATAGATCTTGAAGCTTGGCCGGCCCCTTTGTATGTGTCTGAACAGAAGGTAATGTGCTTGAATGACAACGAAAGCAATGAATTCGATTCTTGTTCTGGAGAGATGATGCAGGTATCTTCTTCACGTACATGGCAAGCCACGTATCGCAATGAAAATAAGTGTCCGTGTGAAAGGGAATGAATGAGCTACACTCAAGTATGGAAGTTTCTACATCTTCAAATTGTTAGTGATAATTCTATCATAAAACAATCGTGACGAAGTGGAGAGAAAAATGAAATGTCAGATCAAAAGCCTAGTCATAGGCAGTTTCATCAATTACCAACGTGTGGATATGTCGACCGTCGTGATAAATTAATCATCATGTTAGGGGGTGAGGATGGTAGAATTATACGAAAGAAAGTGTAATAACATACCATAAATGTGAAGCCCAGGTCAAACGGCACCATGCAACATGATGCGAGACGATATCAACTTAAATTGACAGGATATTGAATCCAAGAGTCTAAATAGCCGTTAGCAATGGCTACGAACCGATATAAACAGTATATAATATAGCATGAGCACATTCAGTTAAGATAGGCTCGTCACAGCCGAGGCTTGGACATATGCTTGTCATTGTCGATCGATGTCATCAGAATGCTCGAGGGCTGTCAAAAAAACAAAAAAAAAAAGAGAAAATTCTTACCAAAACAAATTAATACCATAACATTGGATATCAAGAGGGTTGTAGCAATTCAAAATCCTAACAGTTTGACGTTAGCACATGCCTTGATAGAATCAATAACAGGTAAATTCTTTTTGTCAAAATTCAGAAGGCATGAATGGTATAATTTTGATGTTGTCAACATGGAAAACTCCAATCAGACTCGTCATCTAAAAATGCTCATCATAAAAAGTGTGAAATTCAAGAGAAATTATCTATTTACCTGATGCTACAGCCCTCATAGAGGTGGCGGTGACCAGAGTCAATGAAGACCTGGAACACCAAATGGGTACCCAAAGGATTACCAAAATCTATGTTTCCAAAATCAGAAACCATATATCAAACATGTGTACAACAGATGCTGATGGTGTGACTGAAATCAGTGGGCGAGGTTTTCTAGGCCTGCCGCAAAATGGCATATCCATCAAGACCAGAACCATTTTGGAACTGTCGGAGCCCAGTGCCATTCATCATTTTATGCAGTCGCGAGATATTGAAAGTGAAGAGATGTGTACCGTACCTCTTTACTAGAAGGCTCATCTAATCTTCGAACATAATTAGCATCAATTCAAGAAAGAAAGGATCATCAAATTGAATTTAATTGGAAAATTTGCTCAGTAACAGCCTTTTTTGTCGTCAAAAGCCCGAGGACTTCAGTCGGTAATTTCCAGCATGCAAAAGCATAAACTGATCATCATCACAAATTGTGTGGGGGGTGGGGAAAGGAGAAACAGTATGAAAATATGAGGGGAGCTTACAATTGATATGATGAGCCAAGTTGAAATCCAGAGGATTGTTGTAGCAATTGCGGATAGCATAGTTATTCCATTGACATCTATCTCAATTGTTAGCAATGATTCGATCATGAAATTGCTCAAATGAGTGAAGTGGTGATCCAATATCAGACTGACGTGTTACAAAAGTTTCATTTCCCGTAGGATCAAAGACTCTAGTTTGCGGTTGTTGTTTTGTCATCACATAGTGAAGGGAAAGGGAAGAAGATGTAGATGCGCTTACCATTGATGATGCAATGGATTGGATTGAATTGACACAACTCAATTCAATCCAAATCCATACTGCATGAAGCAGAGGAGGTTGTTGTTGTATTGAAGGAAGTAATTTCTGTAGATTGAAGAAGACGCAGAGTTTTGTAGCTTAAAAAATTTCATTCGCGCGCTAGAGACTAGCTTGAAAAGTTTAGCGCGGGTTTATGTGAAACCTGAGGCTCACAGTTGATTCTTTTACACCGAATCAGAGATTCTTCTAAAATCACGTGGTATGATTACTCAATTCGCTGACTGTTTTGTTTTGTCTGCTCTCACCGAACTTTCGCATCTAACGCCGAAAAGTGTACTCTGTCGTTGCTCTGTAATAAACGTTTTCGTCTCATCTCGTATCATATTACCAACGAAAAGGATCCAATCCACGATTGGTCGATTGACGGTTCCCCAGGTCTAGGTCTAGGTCTAGGTAGATGGGTTCCGGTACCTACCTACTAGGTATATACACCCAGGTATTACACCCAGATATTACACCCAGGTATATATATTCTCCTGCCTTCAAATGTGTAATGGAAAAACATTCTTGCGAACGGAAAGACAGATGACATATCCGTCCGAAGCCCGGTTTTGCCCGTGTCATTCTATCAAGTACGTACTTCGTAAATTATTCCAGACCAATCTTCGTACTGGGCAATATAAGCGGATTTATAAGTTACCAAATGTTGGAATTTGCGATTACTGTGCTGTTTGCTGTACGCTGCTATGTGTCCGTGTATACCCATTACTTGCCTCCATACATGCCTACCATAGGCTAAGTAGGTGTTATGGTCAAGGAAGGGCGCGGCCTTTTCAAGATTGCCAACCATATGAATTCTATTTCTCATCTCATCCCACCGGAAAATCATTTTTCTCCTTTCTCTTGCCCAATCCTCCTATATTGCTGCGAGGCATATACGTCCGCACTCAGCTCGCCCAACAAATCCGCATACCGGCATTACGTTTCCCGTGTTTAATTATACTTCTCCTCTTCCGGCCCACATTCCTCCGATCCTTTTAGCGCGGGGCATGGAACGCACAAAGCAACAAACAAGCAAATACAACACGGGACCTGAGTGCGGGGCTCGTGGGGTGGGGAGGGACAGGAGGGTGTGATGAAAGACGGAGAGAGCGTAGAATCATGGAATGGCAGGTAGACTCGTAGAGTAGACAAGTAGACAAGTAGACAAGAAACAGTATTGTGGAGTTGTGGAATTGTGGAACTCCCGTATCCTAGCAGTGTCTACATAGTAGTATCGTGGCTCGGTGTGGGCGAGAGAGCCATGTTGGAGAGAGTCATGTTGGACAGAGCAGATCATCCAGCTCCAATCTTTCTTCCTTCACAGCTTGGAAATACAATGGAGCATTGCAACTCGACGATCCCATTCCCATGCCAGCAGTAATCACAAGGTAAAGAAAGGTAGGTAAGTCTGATATCAGAAGAATAGATAGGAAAAAAGTACTTATTGCCCCTGTTCCTTCCCTTCCCTTCTCTTTCTTTCTTCCCTTCTTCCTCTTATGTCCTCCTTCTCTTCCCCACGTTTACAACACTATCCATCGGCGTGCTCGTTCTCTCCTATTTATCGAATACTGCTTCCGGAATTCATTCCCGTGTAGACCCGAGGTCCAGTATTTATAACAACAGCTCGTACTTTGATACTCCCCCTTCGACAACTCTCTTCTCTTTATTCACACAATCGAACAATTCAAAAAGACTACTCTTACTCAATAATCTCAAAATGTCTCACGGCGGCGACCAAGGCTCAACAGAGCATATCAACACAGATATTATCACTCTTACTAGATTCCTCACCGAAGAACAAACCAAAGTTAAAGAAGCAACTGGAGATTTCACGTATGCCATCTACATAATTCAACTTTTTAAACCCTACAGAAAACTAACAAGAGCCAGACTTCTTTGCCATGCCCTCCAATTTTCCTTCAAATCGATAGCATACTATATCCGTCGCGCATCTCTCATCAACTTAACCGGTCTCGCAGGATCCAGCAATACCACTGGAGATGACCAAAAGAAACTCGACGTAATTGGCAATGACCTCTTTATCGCCGCCATGAAATCCTACGGAAAATGCGCCGTTTTAGTTTCCGAAGAAGAAGAAGAAGCCATCTTCTTCCCCGAAGCTAAAGGTGCCCGTTACGCCGTCGAATGCGACCCCATCGACGGATCCTCCAATCTCGACGCTGGTGTCTCGGTCGGCACAATCTTCGGCATTCATAAACTCGCAGAAGGCTCGACAGGAACCAAGGAAGATCTCCTCAAGCCCGGAACCGAACTCATCGCCGCAGGTTTCACCATGTACGGTGCCTCGGCCCAATTAGTTATTACAATGAAGGGAGGTGGTGTCAATGGTTTCACAATGGACAATGCGTTGGGAGAATTCATCCTCACACATCCCGATATGAAATTGCCCAAAAAGAGATCCATCTACTCGGTCAACGAGGGAAATTCTCTTTACTGGGAAGATACCACCAAAAACTACTTTAATTCATTAAAGTACCCTGAGGGCGAGGGCGGAAAACCTTATAGCGCAAGATATATCGGAAGTATGGTGGCAGATGCTTATAGAACATTGCTATATGGAGGTGTCTTCGCCTACCCCGCAGATAAGAAAAGCCCCAAGGGTAAACTGAGAATTTTGTATGAATGTGCAACTATGGCTATGGTTTTCGAAAATGGTAAGTTTCCTCTTCTCCCTCCCTGCATTTCTCGAATTCTATTCTATACAGAATGCTAACACAATATCTCCAGCCGGCGGCCAAGCCTTAAACAGCACGATGGACAGAATGATGGAAGTAGTACCCGAGAGTATCCACGACCGATCCGGTATCTTCATGGGTAGTTGGGATGAAATGGAGAAGGTCAAGTCATTTCATAAGTGAGGCAGGAGTTTGATATCAAGATGATTGGCTTCGGGGATTGGGGTTTAGGATATGGTTCTAGGTAGCGAATATCACTTTTGTTTATTGCCCTGAATAATAGATAAATAAATACACTTTACTGCGCACTTGTCTGGATGAGATAAGATGTCAGAAGTTGGGATAGGTTGTTGAGATTATTAGATATTGTATTTTTGTTTTCTGTATTTTTATATACATAATCCAAGCATCTTCATACAATATACATGATAAATACGATGCACAACTACATAATCTCAACACATCCCAAAAACCACCTAAAGATCTATAGTATGTATGGCTTGGCACATAGTCTGCTGGTATCATACATGTTTTTTCTATAAATTAAATTTTTAATAAAAAAATGAACGAGATTAAGATAGAAATGGTAATAATAGTAATGCTGATATACTGAAAACTGGGAATGAGGAATCAAAATGGGATATGAGTAGACGAGAGGTATCCTACAAGAGTGCAACGTGATACACGGAGCCAGAGAGCGAGGAAGCGAGAATATGCAAACGCGCTGATTGTATTTGTATTTGTTTGTGCTTGTGTGTACTTGTATACTTGTGTATATCTGTGAAATTCTAACATCGTCAATCATATAGATCGTACTATATGTAACAAGATTCTAAGGATCCCTCTCGTGGCACACTCCAAGTAAACAGATTTCTACAGCCTACAGTCTACAGTCTACAGTCTACAGTCTACAGTCTACAGTCTACAGTCTATGCTCAACACCCCGCAATCCCCTCCTCCTCATCCCAGCAATCTCCTCTCCTCACATTATCTCTCGCCTATAGGCGAACAACAAAACTCACACATAGCAAATACACCATAGATTCTCTAATCCACATCTGGGGTATACATACATACATACATACATATGACATATCCTCTCTCCTCTGCCCCCTACTCATGATATCGCACCCCGCAATCCTCACATACATCGCGCCAATCGCTCCCAAATCCAATTCTGTTCCCGCATCCGAGCATACCAACTCCTTCTCCATCTCCGCTTTCATGCCCTGGAGTGTGGAGTTCTCGAGTATAGCTGAAAACGTCTCTTTCTCTAATCTCTTCTATTTGCATCTGCGAACATCGCCATCCACATCCATATTTTGACATCCAGGTTTCTTCTTGGGGTGTTTGGTTATTTTTATTAGATGGGTTGAGAGATTCCTCGTTGGGGAATGCGAATAGGAGATTTGGTGTTGAGGGGAAAATATCTGTTGCTAAGCTATTTTTCGAGGAGGGTGTCCGAGATGAGGAGGAGATGAAATTGAGGTCTAGGATGTCGAGCTAGAGTCTTATTAATGGTAGATAGGTGAAATATGGGAAGATCGTGGGCGAATGAGAGTTTGATGTTGAGAAGAAGGTTATGGGAGATTTGGGATGCAAAGAAGAGTTGGTGGCTGTGGTGTCAAGGGTTCTTAAATTACGGAAGCTTTGAGTTTAGAAGTAGGGTAGAAAACGTGACTATGAGAGCTTATGTAGAAGAGAATATTAGATAAGTAATAGATGTGAATAAGAATATACAAATATGACGAGAATACATATACAAATGTGAATCAGAATATACAAGCCTCTTGAGTCTTGACCATCAAAATTGTAATCAATCCATGCACTAAAAGCCCTTGAAAGTGATTCTTTCCAAGAAGCTCATTTCCTTCGATATGATATGAGACTCCTAACCATTATCTACCACCGAATCGTCCCTCGTTCCTCACTAGAAACTATCGTCCATCCATTCTATCCCACCCTTCGACATGAAAACAAGAATGGCGCGCCCTAGTATCCAGACCACTCTGATGTGTCAAGCGCCGGTACTTCGATTCGACAGGCGGAATCCGCTCCCGTGACATACGATTCCCATTTCTCAGAAATGATAAGCCTCCAGCAGAGGCGACCCCAAAAGGGAACCTCTTGCGCTCAAAGTATAGTATAACGCCATGAGTACTCATTCTCCCATCAAGCTCAACCTCCAACGTATATTCAAGCTCATGCGCAAGCTTCCTATAAATTTCGACCCATCGATCTATAGCATGATCTGTGAGGTTTTGACTTGCATCGGCGGTGTCAAATCGTATAGAATATTCTTGCAGCCTGGGAAAATCTAAGCGTAAGCGTCTTAGAAACATGCTTTGATTGGTTGAAGTATGGTCGAGAGCCAGGTATTTAACATGTTCAAACATTTGTCGAAAATTATGCCTCCAGGGAACCTCTGTTCTGAGCATGGTATAGAGTTGTGTGCTGATATGCAAGGTATCAATCCCAGCATTGAAGCTTGATTTTGGGAGCCGAAAGTATGGTTTATAAGTGAGGATAACTTCTTCTCTAGGTATCAATAATATTGAGATCAGAGTTTTGGAGGTCAAGAGCATTTCTCTCAATTCCCAGGTAATGTGAAACTGGGCAGGGCTGTTGCTCAAGATAATTATTTTGAGGGATTTGTTGTGATGACACCCAAGGCGAATCATCCGTGGCTCCAATTCAACAGCCATTTCGAGAATTGATAGTACAACCTCAACAGGTAAAGATATCCTCTTATTTGATGGCCCTAATTTCTCAGTGGGTGATTTGATGAGGTCAACTGTAGAGTATCGTATCGAGATCTGGGTAGTGGGAGCAGCAGACAGCTCTGTGACTTCAGAGTCTTCGTTTGTCATGATGGAAATGTATGGATGATACGTTGATATAGCCATGAACAATTGGTCGTTAGAATATAAAGGAACAAAATCATTACTTTATACCATACTATGTGAATTGGGATCCGAAACCTCTGTGTTGATAGAGGTAAGAATTTAAGGGAGCCCAAAGGCTGAGGAGCATATTCACTGGTATATAGTAATTAACAATACTTGATTCGGCTGTACTGTGCTAATCGTGAACCACTAAGCAACTTGTAACGAAAATCGACGGGTTGAGAAGAGGTGTATTCTGCGCTGATTCCGAACAACCGATCAATTGATTGGCTAGTACGGAGAGATATGTTGGAAGTCTTAACACTAAAGCTTTTACTTCATAGCTTTAATGATTTCGACTCGTCTTGGCTATTATTTTAGCTTATGACGCCGAAAGAGGAGTGAATCTTCATTAAGATATATGTCATGGGTGGGCGATCATATATTAGAACTTTCTTGGCTGAAGATTAAAAGACGATATTATCTTATAGAACATAGTGTAAAATGATATGACAGATATAAACAAGAGTAGTAACGCTTGTTACACTCTAGAATAAGCTTTATGTTTTCATTATAATTTCTGTTCGTTTTGCTAGCTAATCCCTTTTCATCTCGAAATCCCAAACTCCTTCGCTCCATACCTACACTACAATAGTAACCCAGCTGATAGAAAGAAATATTTTGTACATTTTTGCTTCCAGTTCCTCTCAGCTCTCCATCAACCTTTAGTAAAATTTCGGCCAACTGTCGGTGCTTAAATTCCTCCCGATTGATACAATAATTTGAAGACCCAAATTCATCTCAATCTCATTCTTAACGTCTTCCCCTTCCACCTCCACCTCGAACTCGACTTGGACTTCGACTTCGATCATCATAGCTACTATAGCTACTATAACTAGGGCTTCTCTTTCTTCTCCCATCCCTGCTTCCATCTCTATCCCTTCCACCTCTACCTCCACGACCTCCAAAACTATCTCTCCTATCCCTCCCTCTATCTCTCCTTGGGGATCTTGACCGTGATCGACTACTTAAACTTCGACTTCTCGTCCTATGTCTTCTGGGGCTTCTTGACCTCTCACGGTTTCTCTCGCCCGGCCTATAAGTATCACCACCTCTATCTCTTTCCCTATCCATCATTCTTCCGCCTCCTCCCATCCCACCCCCAGCACCTCTAGAGTCAAAGCCACCGCGAGAATTCCTACTACCAACTGGAATTCTAGGATCGATATTTACTCCCCGACGGGCCATGGGTGGTTGTGGGCTAAATTTGCGGCGAGGTAAGACGATTGATACATTTATAACGGCGCCATCGAGTTGTGATTCATGCATATGAGCTATCGCAGATACGGCGGATGATGAAGAGACGAAAAGAATATAAGCTGTACCACGGTTGGTGTTGACTTTCAACAAAATGTTAGCTGACATATTCGTTGTAATTTATACATTGAGATGGTAGAGTATGAGGATGAAATGATATGCAGAGAAGGGTATGTGCAACTTACAACTTCTGTTCATTGGCACATCTAGATCTTTGATTTCGCCAAAAGTTCCAAATATCTCACGAAGATGATCTTCGGTAACATTTTTTGTAAGTTTCTCAATCACAACCTGTAAACGGAATTGATTGTTAGTACTTGCATATAAAACTCTAGTTTTCAACAGTCGCAATGCTTGATAGCCATCTCCCTGCTTGGGAGAAGAAATAAAAACGAGCAAACAAACCTTGGTACTCTTCGGCGCAGCTACAGATCCAGCACTCTCACTTCTTCCTCGGCTTCTACTTCGAGTTCTACTCCGCCCCCTAGGACTTGAACTTCTTCCTCGACTTTCACTCCTATATCTCGCACCTCCACTTCTACCAGCACCAACTGCGCTTGGCAAGCTACGACTCCTACTTCTACCCCCAGATCTAGATCGAGAACGAGGAGAAATTGAACGGCGTGGAGAACAGCTGCGCGACCGAGTATAGCGTGATGCGCTGGAATCTGGAGTTCGTGAACGGGAACGTGCACGGGAGCGACCGCGAGGGACGGGTGAGGGGGATGGTGAGGGCATTGTTGTTGGGTTATAATTTTATAGCTGAAAGGAGGGGGAAAGCTTGATGGATTGATTGCGATGGGGAGTCGCGTCTGGGGAATTATTTTGCGCGAGGCTGGGCCGTGCACTTGCGGATCAGAATTAAGAGATCGAGGAGGGTGAGGCATTGATGCCTGAGGCTTTGATCAAATACTTATTATTTGAGGTGCAGTTGGCCAATATTATCATTCTTAACGAAGACAAAAGTACGGTGTCTCTTATGAATGCTAGTGTATTCAAATTACCTGAAGCTAAGCTTCCCTGTTCATTATCGAGGTCATGATCCCTCTTTGCCATTTAATTCGCCAGATCCGGGTATCTGAAATTGTCGTTTTCAATTCTTCTCTGATACTTCGGATATATTGGCTACCTTGTTGCTGTTTATGTACGATGATGACTACGGCTTTGATCAGAAGATTTGTGGTCCAAGATACCTTGATAGGCTTTGGGGATTGGCATCTCAGGCTTGCTATATCCTGGAGTCACCTTGCCCTTCTAGAACTGTAGCTAGTTAGAGGTCGAGACTCGAGACCCACGATAACCCATTTTGGTTGGGTATTATCACTAGGCAGCCCTCGATTCATTCCAAGGGCTCGTTGAAGCTGGTTGCAATGCAACTTTTCTCCATATTGTTCATGTCCTGGCTCTGGCATGTACGAGATCTAGGAAGCCAGATCGGCAACCTTAGAAAATTTTCAATCATTTGTCAATGACTAGCCTATTTCAATTTCAGAATTGCACCTCCTAGTCACTTCTTCTCTTCCCATTAACTTTCTATGCCACTCTCCATTCCAGATCTTATATACAGTAATGAAACATGCAAATTCATCAATTCTCCAAAAGGCGTAAACTTTTCAGACTGTAGCACAACATAGTAATCACAATATGTTCAGCAAGATTCCCACCTCACACTAGAAGTCTCTCATGTACCCTTCCAGATCATCTCACAGACCCCAGATGAAAATTCATTAGACTTTCGAGAGTTTTGTTGCATGTCTGCAAAATCCTGTGTACTTTGTCTAGAAGTTTGGTCCATGTACCTAGAGCTGATTGAATATTAATTCTGAAGCCATCGATACCTAGAGCACTAAAAAAGACTTTCATCGATTTTGTTGCATGCCTTAATGGTCGGCTATTCCAAGCGACCGGCTACTTAAGGGGAATTGCCTCTCATTCAGACATATAAACCACCCAGAAGCCGATTCAACACTACCCCAATGGCTACATACCACGCTAGCTGCTGTTTAAAAAAACTCAGATATGCAACAAAAAACCCTCACTTTACACATTCACCACTTCATGCAATAGAGTTCACCCAAGCAAATCCAGATGAAAACTCACCAGACATTCCATAAGCTCCGTTGCACGTCTAACATAAATCACTCCTCGCCAGTAAATCCAGACAACCTCACGAAGCGTTCCCTAGCAACTCCAAATCTCAAACTAGCCATATAGTAGCAACACTAAATCTACAGACCTGCAACAAAACGACAAAAATCCATCCACTCACTCCCCAATTCGCCATTAAAACAAACCGAGAACTTCCAGACGACACCCTACTACCCTCATCGTAAATTTCGTCGCACATCTCACAAACACGAACCACTCCCAAACCCCCGAACCGAACACCGCTAGCAACACAATAAGAAGCTAGCCACTATATACACCTACAGATATGCAACAAAACTCATCTCCTCTCACAATTCACTATTTCATATTACCGAGCCCACCGGGTGGTTTCACATGACAACTCACCAGCGTCTTTTCACATATTTCGTTGCATATCTTTTCATTTCCATTTCTTGGCCCATTTTTATCAGTAGAGTTTTCGAATCGACTACGCTAGCAATGAGCTAGCAACTATATACATTCATATACATGCAACAGAACTTTTCAAAAAAGCCAACTCCTACTTATCGTCCTAAGGTTGTCGAGTATTGTCCGCTTCAAGCTGAAGAAATGTCACGGGAAGATATGGAATTCGGGATGATAGACAGATATATAGAATGTTCTGGATACTTGCAGTTGAGTATGGGATAAGAGAGGAGTGAGATAGACTATTTTTACCAAGGTAGCTTTTTATGATACTTGTGTTTCTAGATGATATAGATTTTCAACGTGCAACACTATTATATACCATCATTACTATTCCATTTTCCCACAAGAATGGCTCATAAGTTGTAGGCGTTTCAATAGTTATATATCTTGCAAAGCCAATTCGGCTATATACTTTTGCGATATTCCCCGAAGAATACGCTTTTGTGATATCATACCAAGTACCTAGGTAATGAACCGTATTTGATGCCAATATTCACAATATCATGTGAACAATATTGTGCCTGCACTGCAAAAGCTCAAACACCTTGGCTTATAGATACAAATCCTTTCTTCGCCATCTATTATGAACCCATTCCAGGTATCAACGAGTAGCTCCAGTTTCTTGACGAGTAACCACCAGTCAATACTGACATCGCTTCCGTATAATCCCTCAGGATATCAATACCTTAACGAATATAAAGTATCTTTTCCCTCCCAGTCCATTTCCCAAACACAACCTCACACCTGCGTAACCTCATCCCTTCGGATCCCAAAGAAATAATTACCCACCTTCTCACTCCCAGGCACAACCTTCCACCCCAACCCCGGCACATAAACCACACCCCTAACAATCGGGCTATTCCATCCCCTCTCCCTCAGAAAATGTCCTCTCAACTCCTCCTCATTGATATACTGATTCCAATCATGCGTCCCCCTCGGCACAATCCCCATAACATCCTCCGCCACCACCTTCGTTGTCAACCAACTCGTCCACGTCCTCGCCATCGTACTCATAATAATCCATCCCCCCGGCTTCACAAACGGCGTACACTTATCCAAAAACTCAGACGGATACGTAATATGTTCAATAACCTCAAACAACGAAAGCACATCATATTGCTCCTCCCTCGATGTCGGCCTCGACAATCCCTCAATCGACGTATTCAAATACGTTAGCTTGCCCTGCAGCCCCGGATCTTTGCGCGCATGCGCCTTTGCCACATTCAACACTACGGGCGAAGGATCAATCGCCGTGACGCTCCCCGAATTTCCCATTCGCGCAGCACTTTCGGCGAAGATCCCGCCGCCACAGCCGATATCGAGATATTTCAGCCCTGAAGATGCGGGTGGGATGGGCTGCGAAGCATGGCATGTGCGAATGAAATCATGACGGAGCGGATTCATCAGATGCAATAAGCGTGAAGAGCCGTGTGGATCCCACCATGTTGATGCGAGGGCATTGAAATGCGAGACTTCGTTGGGATTGACGGAAGATGAGGAATGGGAATGACTGGGAGTGGTAGATTGACTTCGGAATTGGTTCTGGATGTGTCGAGGAGCGGTTCGGAGAAGTAGGTTGATATTTCGGAGGGATGTCGGACGTAGTGGCGTGGACAGGGTGAGGGGCATGATTTTGTATATTTTGTATATTTGTATGTATGTAAATAGTGTTACAATATTTCTGTATAATCCTACACTCCGAATCCAAGCCAGGCCAAGCTCTCTCGTTACCAATTGGAATTGGATAACATTAACGAGTTTTCTAGGGATATGTAATCGGCTCCAAGGAATAGATTCGTCGAGGCTCGAAACGTTGAAAAAATCCCAGGTTGCGTGTGTAATTTGCGTATATGATTTGTTAAGAAACGGTTGCTGACATGAACATTGATTGAATTTTGTCAGCCTCTTGGTAAGCCCTTATGCATTTCTGTCTTCCGTGTACCCCTGCGTGCCCTGTACTATACCAAAATCCCCTAGTTGTCCGATGCCGAAGATCTTTCCATCCCCCCCGGAGAACAAAAATGTACTCAGGGCACCTTGATGTTCAGCTACTTGAAACTGTAGAAATCGTATCCGCTCATTTGAATATATATAATCATACCTATATCGTTTCTGATATCATTCTTGGAAATATTGCTTAATCAACAAAAGTCCAATTGTCAAATCATTATCAGTCAGATATCTCACGACATCTCCCCACTGTCATTCGGAAGCGGGGCACTTTTATACATTCATCCCATCTTCTCAGTCCGACTCTCTCATTTCCTTTCACGCACAACATATTTCCATAGACAATCAAAATGCCTTCTTCAGATATAATCCACGAATTCGATACAATCGAAGACACCATCACCGCCTTCAGTATGTAACCCTTCCAACCGCTCCCTCCCGATCTTTCCATACACACCCGTTCCCCCTTCCCCTCCCAACTAACTCTCCCCTCCCTCCTCCCAGAAAATGGCGAATTCATCATCGTCCTCGACTCCACCTCGCGCGAAAACGAAGGCGACCTAATAATATCCGCCAGCGACATGACCCACGAAAAAATGGCCTTCATGGTCCGCCACACCTCCGGCATAATCTGCACACCGATCCCGCCCTCCCTAACCACGCAATTCGCTCTCCCCCAGATGGTTAGCGATAACGAAGACCCCAATCGGACCGCCTACACCATAAGTATCGATGCCAACCACCCATCGACCACCACCGGCATCAGCGCCCACGATCGCTCTCTCACCTGCACCATGCTTGCGGATGCAAAATCCAGCCCGCAGAGTTTCCGGAGACCCGGTCACGTATTCCCGTTGCGGGCGCGAGAGGGCGGTGTTCGTGAGAGACCGGGTCATACGGAGGCAGCGGTGGACTTTTGCAAATTGGCGGGAAAGCCACCTGTGGGCGTTATATGTGAGATTGTGGAGGATGGAGAGGAAGTGGTGGGACAGGCGATCAGGAAGGAGCCGGGAATGTTGAGGAGAGATGGATGTTTAGCTTTTGGAAAGAAATGGGGGTTGAAGACTTGTACGATTGAGGCTCTAGTGGAGTATATGGAGGAGAAAGAGGGGAAGTGGGCGAAGGATGTGGAGCAGCGTAATGGAAATGGGGTTTGAGGTAAAAAGCAATCTATGTGTATTGAGAAAGATATCAGGTGGAATTGTCGAAAAGAAGAGAACGTGGAAAGATAGCTGGTCCAAAGCAATAGAGAGGAGAGGTAGACATCTGCAGGAGATAAAACGGAGATGTTAAATTTGTTGGATAGATGATGAGGAGTTTGACTGGTCCTTACTTGTAGTTCTATATGGGCTTGGTATATTAGATTCAATCGCCGCGAGGAACAAAAAGGCAAAATCTCAACAATGGAAATTAACTAGGTTTTCAAATGTTTGTCGAGCCTTTTCTACATTTTTCTATTTCGCAAATCAGATATAATATTGTCCAGGACCACATCTCAAGAAGTTACTTTGCATGAATACGCATTAGATTTGATTTCATTGGAAAGAAGAAGACTCACAGATGGCATTGCAAATACACAACCATATCACAACATATCCTCACAAAATACAAAAGTCATGTTGATTTTTCTTCATTAATGGGAATTCTACACATAATTTTGGCGCCAGAAAATGCAGCAAAAAAGCAGCCTCCTAGCAAGCATCCCACCCATCAATTTATTCACTTCCCATCCCTCGTCCCAAACAAGACCAGACCAACCCAATCCCGGAATTACTACTTTACAATAAAGTAAAAAGTAAAGAATTTGAGCCGTACTGCTCAGTTTATCACATAAGCTAATGCAAATATCCCATACCAAAAGGTGTAGCTTCAAAAGCGAGCCAGTCCAACGTAGAAGTGGATGCCGTGAAGCTTGATACCAAGTGTGATGAATGTGAAAGGTAAGAGACCAATGTCATAATTATTGCCATGAGCCATAACCCCGAAGTTATAGCATCAGAAAGCCACGGTCATTTGCTTCATGATGTCTAGAGATTCTTTATTTCACCGAAAGAAAACCGCCTAAAAATCACAAGATCGCAATAGAACCTCAGGAACGCCAATATCGAGATAAAAAAGCCTTTTTGATAGTATGCAGTACTGTCGAACATCAAGAGTGAACGATCAGAAAGAAATGAAAGAATGAGTCGTGATGTGTACAGGGTATCAAACATAGTTCATGAAAAGATTCATTGCACTATGAAAACCGGAGAACCATTTAAAGCAGGCAGAGAAAGAAAATTTCAGACAATACGATATGTTCATTGAGCTGTGGCCCATAGATCGCCCATTCTTGGCTTCATATCGTATTGTTCTGGCTCCGTGCTTTGTGGTCTTCTCATATTTGAGTTTGGGTAATACATCTGGCCAATCGCCGCGCCAGATCCATACGGATCAGGGTCTGGATAGACATAATTGTTGTTATGCGATGGAGATCCCATATGAGATGGTGATTGCCAACCCATGTTGGTCATGTGTGGGCTACCATTTGCGCTACCAGGTTGGCGTTGTTCCATGTTGGCAGGAGGCTCTAGAATGTTTGGTGGGCCATAACCGGTTGGGTGGGAAGTAGGTCGTTGTTGTTGTTGCATACCATTTGCAAAGGCAGTGGAAACCGGTGGTGGCTGGCTTGGTACGCCATAATCACCACGAAGATGACCAGGTAAAGAGCTGTTATTCATGTAGCCGTAATCACCAGGGTGGCGCTGCATGCTATTCATTGGTGCCATGTCAGAACTTGGAGAAGCAGAGAGATGTCGGCCTGGTGAAGGAGTTGACATTGGAGATCCATTGTTTGAATATGACTCGCCATCAGAACGTTGTCTACTAGGTCTATTATTACCAGGTCGAGTGGCAAGAGCAGCGGCAGTTGCGGCAGCGGCCTCTTCGACAGTTCCGGTATGATGATTTTGGTGGCGTGTTAAAGTGGTTCTTCGAGTGAAAGTCTTTTGACAATCGGCATATGGGCACTTGTATGGACGCTTTCCAGAATGGATGCGCCTATGTCTAGCAAGAGAACTAGAGTCACTAAAGGGCTATTTTAAATTAGCTAAAGTCATCAACCAACGAAATGTGAAAACAATGCTCACCTTTGCACAACGTTCGCAAGTGTGAGGTTTTTCACCAGTGTGAACTCGAAGATGAACTGTTAAAGCTGATCTTTGAATGAATTGTTTGCCACACCCCGGATAATCACAAACATGAGGTCGGACACCACTGTGAATTCGCTCTGGATAAAGGGTCAGCAACTCGGATCATAATTATTTTATTAAAGAAACTTACCATGTCTTGCAAGATCACTTCGGCGAGCAAATCCTTTGCCACATGTACTGCAAGGAAAAGCTTTTGTAACTGTGACATCTCCAGGTTGGCGTTGACGCGTGTTATCTTGTTGTTGTGTGGGCATCATACTGTTATCAAAAGGAATATCTGGACGGTAAGGTTGTTGCATCATTGGCATAGCATTTTGCATACCAGGAGGCGAAGGATAACGCATGCCATTTGGCGCTCCGTTCATTACGTTCATGCCCATTCGTGGTGTAGAGTATTGAGAATGTTCAGAACCATGAGGAGAAGTACCTCTCTCGGATCCAGTATCAGACATGCGCATTCCGTTGGCTTGCGATATAGTTTGAAGTAAGTGTAAATCTTGAGCTTGACCACTTGCTGATGCTGCTGCCGCCGCGGCTGCTCCTTTCGCACCTTTTGAATTGACTATTTCTTTGATGTCCATGATGAGATGACTTTTTTTCAAGATTCCCTTGGCTAGAAAAATAAAGTAAAGAGAGATAAAAGAAGATTATAGGAGGTGATCGACGCTTGGATCAAGCGTTCGTACCAAGTTTTGAAATCTGGTACCGTGTCTCGAAGGTTGCTTTGTGTCTCGGGAACCAGTGTTCGAGAGGCTGTGAGTCGTATGCGAGAATATTAAATAGAAAACAGTCTGCAAAGATTGGGATTGGGCCGTAATGACGAACGTGACCGCAGTGAATAAAATAGAGTAACGTGATTGAAAGTTCTTCGTTCCAATCAAAAGTTAAAGTGACCTTTTAAATTGACTTCTTCTGAGGGGATTTTACCGCTTTTCACTTTTTTCGAAAAGTCTATAGTGGGTGAATATTAGCAAAGTGTTATGGGGTAGGAGATGCAATGAATGCTGTGTGTGGTGTTGGCATCAACAACAGCACGGTGCACACCGCCGGAATAATAACGAAGAGTTAGGGGTGGATGAGTGGATGAGTGGATGAGCGGGTGAGCGGGCGAGTGGATCCAACATGTATGCACTGTATGCACTGTACGGACCGTATGTATGTACTGTGTGTGTGTAGATGTGTAGATGTGTGGATATTGAGAAATGTAGATATCCGAGCTGGCTTACCTTGTTATTGGTGACTAGATCAAACTGTCCACTGTATGGCTTCAAAAATGTAAATAATGGAAAAATCGACCGCGACAATTTTCACGACCTGTTGCTATGTGAAATCCGCCAATCTGGACACCGGGTGGGCGGGGATGCGGGAATGTCACAACGCACGGGCAACCGTACAGACCGGACAAATTTGATTGCCTCTTCTTTTGATCGTTCGCAAATTAGAAGAGGAGTATGCTTTTCCAATCTATGGAACGCTGATGTTGCTCGAGTCTCTTGACTTTATTTCGCTGGGTTGCAATGATCTCCTAGACGCGACTGCGTGTGCGTGTTCTTTGACCCAAAAGAAGTACCGTACTGTAACGTGAAAACGCTGGTTCGTATAAGCTAGCAATGTAGCAATGGTTCTCAGAACTTGAGAATATGTTTGCACCTCTTTTGAGTGATGCTGGTTCGGGATACTGCAGTGTCTGAGGCACGAGCCAAAGGTTCGTCTGATAGGATGATATATCGGATCAGTCGTGAATGTGAGATGTGATGAGGCAAAGTGTCTTTGAAGTGGCGCGTTTTCGAATTGGGTTTGAATAGAGTTTGGTGAATCCGCAAACTTATTCTCTCAATGAGAAGTGAGCTTAGTCCAACAGTCCTTTCTTTCCGATGTATGCGCTCTTGAGACTCGAGACCTTCTGCGAATATTCAGCGTCTTAGCACAAACTATTCGCGTCGCGAAGTTATATCTTTTTGTAGAATCTGATTGTAGAGCGCGTCTTGGGAGGAGTGGTTGACCCTTTAAAGAATGCGAGGAATCGGAAGAAAGATTGAGATAGATCTTCTAGTATTCCATCGGATGTTAGTGATTGGTTTCTCTATCGTTGATAGTTGATGGGTAAGGATTTGCAAACTCACGTTGAGATTGTAATCCGATCTTACGGGATTGAACTGACGTTGGAGTGAAGTTGTAGTTTTCAAGGTGACACGAGGTTATTAAGATGCCTCGGAAAGAACCATGCGATTGCTGCAGGGCGGAGAAGAGATCTCGAGATGGAGGCTGCTTCTGGGCTGAACTAGAAGCTCGGGATACAATGCGGCAGGTACTCTTTTCTTGATGGTTAACAATGCGCCGATGCCGAATTCATAGATTTGATATGATAGATAATGTACAATCAGGATGAAATGTTCTGTTGATGTTCTTCAATTAGAAACCATAAATGATGAGCCAAGATATCAAAGCGTAGAGGCTGCTGTTGTTGGAGAGAAGACGAGGAGTTTAAGGAACAAGATAGGGAGGGTACATGTATCGTGAAAAAAATGAGATGCTCTTGTTCTCGCTCTCTCTCGCTCTGGCTCTGGCTCCCGCTCTAGGTACTCACAGATGATTTCTGGTGTTTTAGCGTTTTGATGTGTGGACAAGGCGTAGAATTGTCACTGGAGTTCTGCTTCTTTTTTTCTTCTCGAAAAAAGAGGGTGAGATAGTTGGGTACCTGGATATCTGGGTGTCTGGGTGTCTGGGTGTCTAGGAACGAGAATTGACAAGGAATGCGGAAATATTGAGAAAAGACTGGGAGCAGCAATCGAGTGAAGGGGTGGGTGGGTTGTAGAGATATTCGGGTTTCGAGGATCGAGGGGAGGGGGGAGGGGGGGATGTGGGAAGATTGAGAGTGAGAGGGGGTATTAGAAGCATAGGAAAAGGGTTAGAATCCTTCTTTTGGCCTTCCATTCGGCAATAGTGGGTGTATTACGAGGGTATTTAGAATTTTAGATGGATGTCGATGCTTTTTTGTTTTTTTAATTTACAGGGGATGATTAGGTTTTGCAGGCTTTGTCTTTGTTGACGGAGACCTTTTGCACATCCTGGTTTGCTGGTACGATAAAAAGAAAGTCGCTAAAAGCTTAAGACAGGGTGGCCAGCACTTTAGTCCTCGATTTACTAGGTATAGTCAGTCTCTATAGGGAAATTGGGAAGAGAGACTTGGAAGAAGCAGGGCAAAGGAAAAGAGAAAAAGAGGAAAAGATTCATGTCAAGAGTCAGGAATTGAGACTTGATAGAATAATAATAGATTGCTGGATTAGTCATGCATTTATAGGGAAGTGAGATGGTTGAAGAAAGAAGAAAGAAAGAAAGAAGAAAGAAGAAAGAAGTAATAAATGCTTATGAAGATGAAGAAGAAGGGGAGGAAGAAGCAGCAGCAGAAGCAGCAGAAGAAGTGGAAAAAGAAGTGGAAAAAGAACAAGAACAAGACAACGGCTCTTCCAATTGATCCGAGTATCTATGAATACACACACGTCTGTCGGTCGGTCGATATTGCTTGGGAATATGCACATATCGATCAAGGACAAAATTGTAGTCTGCAATAATAATAAACAACAAGATGTGCCAAAAGAGAGATGGCTTGAAATCTGCCGATCAACCTCCACTTCTCACAGTTCAATGTCCAGTGCCACTCCAGCCAGTCACCAGTCACCAGTGTCCAGTGTCCACCTCTCACCCACTTTCTTTTAATATATGTAAATATTTACATACACCTAACTGGATGAAGATTTACGATTGCAAAGGCAGGTAGACACTTGCTGACTTGCTAAGTTTCGTTTCCAAGATCCCCTAGTTTACCCTGGTCATTAACCGACTCGATCCTATCAATCCTGTCACCGCGATCTCTCAAAGGTGATTAGATGACTGCGTTCTCCTCTTGACGTAGGCACCAGCTAAATGAACCTACTGTACAACACATACTCACTCGCCATACGTTCGCTCTCAAGGACTAATATCTGGAGCATATATGAATTTCGCTTCGCCATCCATCTATGCCTGCCATACAAGTCAAATACGCACGCCTATTATTCGCACGCGTTGATTGCCACAGCTTCATGCCACTTTCATACCATTATACTTTCATTCAATCACATTAATGGTGGACCCCAAGGTAAGCTTGACAGGATAATGCTAACACCGGTTCAGTATCAAAGCCATTCCGAGCTTTCATTGCTCTCATGCCATTTTGTTCAATCATGGTAAATTAGCTTTGTTTACAATGTCCATGCCCATACCCAACCAATTGCCATTCATCTCGATTCTTCAAGATGAATGATGATCTAGTGACCAAGGACCACCCGGGGGCCCATTGCCATTATGCTCCCTCAATTAACGGTGCCCCACGCTACCTGCTACATGCCACTCCCTACCTCTAAGCTGTCCGACCACCGCGTTTATCATTTGTGTTTGTGAGTTGCACGATTTGTGACCTCACAAGCGCTACGCTGTGCCAGGTAAAGATCAAGGGGCGTGAGTTAAGTTACAAGTGGTAAGGTACGCTGCCGCACCATGTCAATTACCCCGTAATGAGCCTATTGGAAACATCAGCCATCTCCTGGAGTCCTGAGAAGTCCCACCCTGGTAACCCTTGAGGCTCGAGCAGCCTCTTGATACTCGATAGTAGATAGTAGATACGTACCCTACACCGTCATAAGGTTTTAGGACGTCCGAACATGGTAATGATTGATGGGTGGAGCTAACTGTGCTAAAACTCCTAAAAAGCTAAGCCACAATGTGCCTGTGCCTGTTCCTGACTGCATTACTTTCCATGAGTATCTTAGGTAGGTCATTCCTAGATAATTTGTACACCTAACCGCCTTGTGAACAGTGACCTTGCATATCATTTAGTGCCACCGTCGTGTTCAACTAAGAACACAGTACAATCACCCATAGCTTGGTGATATATTTCACAAGAGAGATGCACTCACAATCGCGGGATAAAGAAATTTATGTAATGCGTTGATGTCAATAGCGTTTTGAGAAGCGATCACTATCCTCGGTTCAATGCGAGACACGTGGGGCGGCTCAGGCGAGTAAAAAGATGGTAGCAAGTTCCGGGGTGTTTTTGAGATTTGGAAACTAGGAGGCGGTATAGAACAGTACCAGGGGGAGGGACAACTCTGGTCTACTTGCCCCTGAACGGGAGATGACCCGGAAGACCTTGAACACTGGTCTCGTGACTGTTCTTTACTTAGGTACACCGCACAGGCGACCCGGAGATGATGCAGTCCCTTGCACGGCAGTCTTCTTAAATGGAGGCCTTTGAAATTCCGACTGGTTCAGAAACCCTCAAACCCTATCAAAGTGCATACAAGCGACAGCATTCGAAAGTATAGGTACTAAAGGACGCTTCTTAACTCGTATCAAAGGCCCAAACTGCATTTCATCATCAAAGGATCGATCTGAAGATCAAATGCACTGTGCAGTGTGCAACGTAGTACGTAGATTGCATAACATAGCATCGATTGGACAAAAAATATGCAGTAGACAAAAGGGGACAATCCCGGAGAAGTTGACGTACACACTGTCAGGGAAAAATTAATGAGGTGAAGGCGATCAGCTGATTTTAGGGGCAATGGAGGGTGGTGTGTTCATAGGCATTACCAATAACCAATGTGCTGCAATGCAATGAGAGATTCTAATATCAACATATATGGCACATGGAAACACACGACTTCATAACTGGCGGCGTGATATAGAAAATCTATACCTTCTTCCATACGGTTGGTAACTCGTAAGATGGCCCTCTTATTGAATTGCAAGGGGTCGTCAAAGCAAGTAGCCACTGCCATTTCGGTTACAGTGATTATTCCTTGGAAATTGAACGAACGGGCTTTTTGAGGGAGAGTTTGGTACAAACCTACATAACCATGTATTTAGCTAGCTTATCAAAAACTTCTAGAAGGTTTCAAGATATTCTTTTCATTTAGAAAGCTAGTAAATGTCTTGGTCCAAAGTCGTCGTCCAAGTTCCTTTTATCAATATTTTGCTATAATCCCCATCTCTACCAAACTTTACCAGTATATACACTCCATATCTCCCAACGCAAGCACCGGAATCTGCTCAAAGATACAGGAACAGTATCCTTCCTCTCGTTCCTCCCCAGTCGAAATGGATACCTTGGCTTGCTCAAGTCGATAATGCCCCGTTTCCACTGTCTGCTACGTTCCGTCGGTCTCTTCCTTGTAGATCTGTCACATCCAATTCTATTGGTAATTGGCACCTAGACCTCGGACAAAGGCTAAGTTCATTTTCCCCCGGGAAGTATCTCGCATTTGGCTAAGATTGTGCTTAGGACTCTTGAGTATCACAGCTTTTTCAATCCTTCGCTGCAAGGTCACCCCTCACTATCCCAAGGGCGCTTCATCATGATGACCTTGGAACCATGTTATTTTCTGTCAATAAAACGTGCGAACCTTGTCAAGTCGTCAGATCTAATTTCCATCTTACCAGAGGCCATGGCATTGGATTCGCTGGGTGAAAGACCGGGTCGCTTTATTATCCATGCGTTGTCTTTACCAGATAATCTTCCTCTACTACCGAAGACACTACACTGCAACAAGTGCCATTTGGACTATCGCCCTTTTCCAAGTTTCCAGTAAGGGATATCCGAAAAATGATGATGTATTTTTCGGAGAAATCAAAAGTCTTTCAAGGATCTCAATTGGAAGAGAATAGATGTTTGAATCATCGAGACATGTGGTTGTTGATGTGAAATTGATTACAATACATGCAGTATGGTGGTCCATCATTCCTCTATGCTGTTAGCTCTCTGTGTCTTATACTAGTATGTAACTATCGCTGGATGGTAGCCTGATTGATGAACTACATGTTCAAGCGCTCACAATGTCATGGGAAAGAGTGGGAAAGAGTGGGAAAGTATCTAGCTTTCTCATTGCTACCCGCTAACGTTCCAGAAACGGAACATTACGCTTACCTGACATTTCGGACTTCCAATTTGACCAGGAATAGAAGATTGGGAACGCAAGGATGTGCCATCACAAGGCTCAAAGCAATCTTTTTTGACAGCCATTACTCGTGCTGCCACAAAGTAGGTAATGCAACTCCACCGCTAAGAAAACCAGGGCATTCCTGTCGCAGTTTACCATCCTGTGGTATGTGCATCTAGCTTCGGATTTGCATACTTTGTGGCCGCACAAGTACTTTAAATATATTATCGGACCCGTATTAACTATAATACTAAGACGCTAGAAGCTTCATCGACACCTTCTAGAACACGGACATGAATGTTTCACCCTCATATCGGAGACTTCGGATGCCATGGGGTTCTTATGGGCTCAAGAATCATCATCATGCAACTTCAAAGCAAGGCGAGAGAAAGTAGAACAATTAAGAAACCGGTCAGACCGACCGGAACATGCTGAGATATCCCGCTTCGAATGGGTCACCAAGTCAAGTAACCAAAGTGCTTGGGCATGACAGATGAGATCCTTGTCGCTTCCGCATTCCACTGTTATTCTATAGGAAGTTTCAATAGATGACGTTGCATTGTCCGCCTATGCTTCACTAAATTTTCTTCTCGGTTTCGAATAATCGTTAGATTAATTGGTCTCGTTATTCAGCTGCAACGTTGGGCCAAAGAGAAACTGTTCCGCACGTTATGCAATGCTACCCTAGTAAAGTTTAATTTCTTTGGTTTTCAATACCAGCTATGCTAATTACGCTGTTGTTCCGCCTGTTGCATAGACTACTAACCTTCTCTCCTGCCCTCGTCTACCTAGGGCATATTCGGGTCGATGCAATTCTGCAGGGCAAAAGAATGCATACGACGTGGCCAATGCGTTGCGAGAACTTTGTTTCATACGGTAGATGCTTTCCGATTCATACTCTTGGGGCACCGAATCAAAAGTAATCATTGGGCTGAAATTGCTGCGCCGCAAACAGTGATTAACGTATATCAACCGTCCCGAAAAGACTATCTTTGGTTTAGGTATGCTATATTTGACAATCTGCAGCATTTACGAGGTAGGATTCCTATTCTAGCGCCTCTATACCTCGTGGCATTTCACACTCAGCACAGATATATCCAATGGAGAAGAGGCTGAAGAAGCACTGGCAAAAGAGTAGACAAAGTTGACTACTCATCCTTACCTATGGTTACATCAGTGCATTTAGCATGAGAACTAATGAACGGGAAGATGTCATATCCTCATTTTTGGGCTCTTTTCCCGCAGCCGAAGAGCTTTTGCCAGCCGGTGGCGCATACCACGTCTTCCCCCTTCTGCTGAACAGTTCATACATCAAATTCCTTTGGGAGTAGATCATGGGCTTGTTTCACTCCACTAAAGGACTTCTATCCCACTTATGCGCCTACTGACGCTTCAAATACTCGCTTCAATGTCAAGACTGGGTTAATCCCTGAGAATTTCGATTTTAAGTTTATGTCTCACCAAGAATATGCCTCGCTATTCGTGTACTGAAGATTTGCAAAATGGATTTGCAAATGAAGAGAACATCCTATGCTCTTTTGTATAGGAAGCATTACCGCAATGCGGCTTCTGTCGTGAGCTTTGGTTTGAGATGCGGTCCTGACTAGCACTCAGTCGCGTTTGGTCTCGAAATCTCCACGTGGATCTCGAAGATTGAAGGGGTCTCGTTTCTTCTAGAGTATTTTACGCCGCGTGAGGCGGCTCGAATCAAGCCATATATCATGACCCTCGCTGAGGTCAACGGTTCAACAATTCATGAGATTATTACAATTATACACCGTACAGATCTATACACCGCCTTAAGGGTTATATATTGACAGCCTAAAGATCTACAAATCATAGGCCTTCGTCCCCAGAGATTGATCAGCAAGAATCGAAGTCCTCCACTGTGGTTCACAGCAATGAATCCATACCGCCGATTCCATTAGTTGCTTTAAATTGAGTAAATTTCATATATTTGCTTCTTCATTTCATCAATGAGGGGGGCACCCTTGTGGCACTGTCATAAGACAGCTGACTGCAGATATTCAGAAACCAAAAGATCAGTCCACTTTCTCTGTATTGTACTGTTGCTGGATTCAAATTGGTGTCGGCTTGATCAGTAATTACAAAAGAAACGACTCAATCATGCAATTCCAAATACCAGTTGATCGGAAATAGATCTTCAGAAAAAATCGAGGATCCCACCACTGACACCGAAATCAGAGTCTCACTATAGCACGGGGAGATAAGTTAGAACTGAGCTTGCTGTCATATAAAAATTCTAACAACTCATCACGGAAATCTAATAGTACTTCCGGGACACAACTAAAACTTTCACTATGTGTCAAGTAAAGGCATTTGTTTGCCTAATTTTGGACTATCTCAACTGTGTGGGGAAACTTTTCGCAAATGCTTTCTTTTCTGTCTACTAAACATGGGTTTGGCGATGAGTTCCCACTTAGTACGCAAACTAACAGCCTCAATATTGATGTGTAATTTTGTAAAAAGATGTGGCGTCGCTTATGCAGCGGTATGACTGGAGATGGCTGTAGAGTGTTGCGTACCGACGTAGGTTGGCTTTGAGGGAGTAGCGGTGGGTGGGATGGCTGGATGGTTGCATGATCGCTGTGGCATGAGGTAAAATGATACGATTTGGACTTGCCGGATTTTACTGCTATCTAGAATCCAACATCATCGCTTTAGAGTTTGCATCATGGAGCGATCATTGTATCGATGAGATGGGGATGAATATCCAACTTCCAACCTCGTAGCCATGGTCATGCCTGACTATCAAACATCAATTCTAAATTACCCACCCCCATTTTCAACTGACCATTGATTCAATTATTCACTTGCTTTGATTTTCATCATATCCGCGTACTGCGCTTGTATACTCGAGTTTTCCATTCATCGCATATCTCCTGCATCCGCGTTCCCAAACTTCTCCGTCCATCTCGGCATTCGCAGGCTGCGCTGTGCATACATAGTATAGTGTAGTGTAGTGTGGACCCCCACGATCTGCAATGCCGTCGTCGTTCGTGGAGCGCGAACTCTCTGCTCGGATAGCTCATGGGCAGGTGCGGTGATGTGATATGATGTGCTGTGGTGTGCTGTGGTGTGCTGTGGTATGCATGGAATTTGCTTGTTGGCGTGGTGGGATGGGATGAGATAGGATGGACGGGGCGCGGTGTGTACCGGTTCGATCGGTAGATGAATGGTGTGGTGTGGTCTGGTGGATTGGGATGGAGGGGAGATGGGAAGATCATTGCTTGAGCTGTGCGTTGGGGTGCGGAGGCGGTTGTATGTCGGGAGTTGATTGGGGAGATGCGCATTGCGAATTGGGAATTGAGGGG